>JAXIVJ010011706.1:5000-10000 GCA_036785665.1 Chirona hameri | reverse complement strand
TCATCATCATCATCATCATCATCATCATCATCATCATCATCATCATCATCATCATCATCATCATCATCATCATCATCATCATCATCATCATCATCATCATCATCATCATCATCATCATCATCATCATCATCATCATCATCATCATCATCATCATCATCATCATCATCATCATCATCATCATCATCATCATCATCATCATCATCATCATCATCATCATCATCATCATTATCATCATCATGCCCGGAGGCGGTGTTGTACCGCCTCCGGGCATACCACACCGCCTCCGGGCATACAACACCGCCTCCGGGCATACTACACCGCCTCCGGGCATACCACACCGCCTCCGGGCATACAACACCGCCTCCGGGCATACTACACCGCCTCCGGGCATACCACACCGCCTCCGGGCATACAACACCGCCTCCGGGCATACTGCACCGCCTCCGGGCATACCACACCGCCTCCGGGCATACAACACCGCCTCCGGGCATACTACACCGCCTCCGGGCATACCAGACCGCCTCAGGGCATACAACACCGCCTCCGGGCATACAACACCGCCTCCGGGCATACCACACCGCCTCCGGGCATACAACACCGCCTCCGGGCATACAACACCGCCTCCGGGCATACCACACCGCCTCCGGGCATACAACACCGCCTCCGGGCATACAACACCGCCTCCGGGCATACCACACCGTCTCACGTCATCATCAGCAACATCATCAGCAACATCATCAGCAACATCACCAGCAACATCATCAGCAACATCATCAGCAACATCATCAGCAACATCATCAGCAACATCATCAGCAACATCATCATCAACATCATCATCAACATCATCATCAACATCATCATCAACATCATCATCAACATCATCAGGAACATCATCAGCAACATCATCAGCAACATCATCAGCAACATCATCAAAAACATCATCATCAGCAACATAATCATCAGCAACATCATCATCAGCAACATCATCATCATCATCATCATCATCATCATCATCATCATCATCATCATCATCATCATCATCATCATCATCATCATCATCATCATCATCATCATCATCATCATCATCATCATCATCATCATCATCATCATCATCATCATCATCATCATCATCATTATCATCATCATGCCCGGAGGCGGTGTTGTACCGCCTCCGGGCATACCACACCGCCTCCGGGCATACAACACCGCCTCCGGGCATACTACACCGCCTTCGGGCATACCACACCGCCTCCGGGCATACAACACCGCCTCCGGGCATACTACACCGCCTCCGGGCATACCACACCGCCTCCGGGCATACAACACCGCCTCCGGGCATACTGCACCGCCTCCGGGCATACCACACCGCCTCCGGGCATACAACACCGCCTCCGGGCATACTACACCGCCTCCGGGCATACCAGACCGCCTCAGGGCATACAACACCGCCTCCGGGCATACAACACCGCCTCCGGGCATACCACACCGCCTCCGGGCATACAACACCGCCTCCGGGCATACAACACCGCCTCCGGGCATACCACACCGCCTCCGGGCATACAACACCGCCTCCGGGCATACAACACCGCCTCCGGGCATACCACACCGTCTCACGTCATCATCAGCAACATCATCAGCAACATCATCAGCAACATCACCAGCAACATCATCAGCAACATCATCAGCAACATCATCAGCAACATCATCAGCAACATCATCAGCAACATCATCATCAACATCATCATCAACATCATCATCAACATCATCATCAACATCATCATCAACATCATCAGCAACATCATCAGCAACATCATCAGCAACATCATCAGCAACATCATCAACAACATCATCATCAGCAACATCATCATCAGCAACATCATCATCAGCAACATCATCATCATCATCATCATCATCATCATCATCATCATCATCATCATCATCATCATCATCATCATCATCATCATCATCATCATCATCATCATCATCATCATCATCATCATCATCATCATCATCATCATCATCATCATCATCATCATCATCATCATCATCATCATCATCATCATCATCATTATCATCATCATGCCTGGAGGCGGTGTTGTACCGCCTCCGGGCATACCACACCGCCTCCGGGCATACAACACCGCCTCCGGGCATACTACACCGCTTCCGGGCATACCACACCGCCTCCGGGCATACAACACCGCCTCCGGGCATACTACACCGCCTCCGGGCATACAACACCGCCTCCGGGCATACAACACCGCCTCCGGGCATACTGCACCGCCTCCGGGCATACCACACCGCCTCCGGGCATACAACACCGCCTCCGGGCATACTACACCGCCTCCGGGCATACCAGACCGCCTCAGGGCATACAACACCGCCTCCGGGCATACAACACCGCCTCCGGGCATACCACACCGCCTCCGGGCATACAACACCGCCTCCAGGCATACAACACCGCCTCCGGGCATACCACACCGTCTCACGTCATCATCAGCAACATCATCAGCAACATCATCAGCAACATCACCAGCAACATCATCAGCAACATCATCAGCAACATCATCAGCAACATCATCAGCAACATCATCAGCAACATCATCATCAACATCATCATCAACATCATCATCAACATCATCATCAACATCATCATCAACATCATCAGCAACATCATCAGCAACATCATCAGCAACATCATCAGCAACATCATCAACAACATCATCATCGGCAACATCATCATCAGCAACATCATCATCAGCAACATCATCATCATCATCATCATCATCATCATCATCATCATCATCATCATCATCATCATCATCATCATCATCATCATCATCATCATCATCATCATCATCATCATCATCATCATCATCATCATCATCATCATCATCATCATCATCATCATCATCATCATCATCATCATCATCATCATCATCATCATCATCATCATCATCATCATCATCATCATCATCATCATCATCATCATCATCATCATCATCATCATCATCATCATCATCATCATCATTATCATCATCATGCCCGGAGGCGGTGTTGTACCGCCTCCGGGCATACCACACCGCCTCCGGGCATACAACACCGCCTCCGGGCATACTACACCGCCTCCGGGCATACCACACCGCCTCCGGGCATACAACACCGCCTCCGGGCATACTACACCGCCTCCGGGCATACCACACCGCCTCCGGGCATACAACACCGCCTCCGGGCATACTGCACCGCCTCCGGGCATACCACACCGCCTCCGGGCATACAACACCGCCTCCGGGCATACTACACCGCCTCCGGGCATACCAGACCGCCTCAGGGCATACAACACCGCCTCCGGGCATACAACACCGCCTCCGGGCATACCACACCGCCTCCGGGCATACAACACCGCCTCCGGGCATACAACACCGCCTCCGGGCATACCACACCGCCTCCGGGCATACAACACCGCCTCCGGGCATACAACACCGCCTCCGGGCATACCACACCGTCTCACGTCATCATCAGCAACATCATCAGCAACATCATCAGCAACATCACCAGCAACATCATCAGCAACATCATCAGCAACATCATCAGCAACATCATCAGCAACATCATCAGCAACATCATCATCAACATCATCATCAACATCATCATCAACATCATCATCAACATCATCATCAACATCATCAGGAACATCATCAGCAACATCATCAGCAACATCATCAGCAACATCATCAAAAACATCATCATCAGCAACATAATCATCAGCAACATCATCATCAGCAACATCATCATCATCATCATCATCATCATCATCATCATCATCATCATCATCATCATCATCATCATCATCATCATCATCATCATCATCATCATCATCATCATCATCATCATCATCATCATCATCATCATCATCATCATCATCATCATCATCATCATTATCATCATCATGCCCGGAGGCGGTGTTGTACCGCCTCCGGGCATACCACACCGCCTCCGGGCATACAACACCGCCTCCGGGCATACTACACCGCCTTCGGGCATACCACACCGCCTCCGGGCATACAACACCGCCTCCGGGCATACTACACCGCCTCCGGGCATACCACACCGCCTCCGGGCATACAACACCGCCTCCGGGCATACTGCACCGCCTCCGGGCATACCACACCGCCTCCGGGCATACAACACCGCCTCCGGGCATACTACACCGCCTCCGGGCATACCAGACCGCCTCAGGGCATACAACACCGCCTCCGGGCATACAACACCGCCTCCGGGCATACCACACCGCCTCCGGGCATACAACACCGCCTCCGGGCATACAACACCGCCTCCGGGCATACCACACCGCCTCCGGGCATACAACACCGCCTCCGGGCATACAACACCGCCTCCGGGCATACCACACCGTCTCACGTCATCATCAGCAACATCATCAGCAACATCATCAGCAACATCACCAGCAACATCATCAGCAACATCATCAGCAACATCATCAGCAACATCATCAGCAACATCATCAGCAACATCATCATCAACATTATCATCAACATCATCATCAACATCATCATCAACATCATCATCAACATCATCATCAACATCATCAGCAACATCATCAGCAACATCATCAGCAACATCATCAGCAACATCATCAACAACATCATCATCAGCAACATCATCATCAGCAACATCATCATCAGCAACATCATCATCATCATCATCATCATCATCATCATCATCATCATCATCATCATCATCATCATCATCATCATCATCATCATCATCATCATCATCATCATCATCATCATCATCATCATCATCATCATCATCATCATCATCATCATCATCATCATCATCATCATCATCATCATTATCATCATCATGCCTGGAGGCGGTGTTGTACCGCCTCCGGGCATACCACACCGCCTCCGGGCATACAACACCGCCTCCGGGCATACTACACCGCTTCCGGGCATACCACACCGCCTCCGGGCATA
>JAXIVJ010011705.1:0-42707 GCA_036785665.1 Chirona hameri | reverse complement strand
TAGCAACATAACACATAAATGCATCGATAAACGGCTGTTATTTTTTATTAAACGCATATAATTGAATTTGTAGTTAAATTGCGCCGCGAAGCGGCGCAAAACATTTGCATTTTATTCACGGGACAACCGCATTCTTACTGTTGAAAGGCCCAGGTTCCGTCAAATCGTCTAGGGGCCCCTCCGACCTTTTCAACGCCCTTCTGACCTGTTCCGAGACTCATCTGGGATCCGAGAAAAGCCATGATGTGGGTGATATATGTGGGTGATATATATTAAATACAAAAATATTCTACAATACAAATTAAAATCGGAGCTTGCGGGCATATTGTAACACCTTTCGTTAGCGATTAAGAGGCATTCGGTAACATGTCATTGCTCGTCTTAAAGACCAGCAATGACCTGTTACCGAATGCTTCTTAATCGCTGACGAAGGGTGTTACAATATACCCGAAAGCTCCGATTTTAATATTTTTCTTGTAGAGCAAGTCCTCTTTGTATTTAATCTTAATCTGGGAGCTCTACGTGCTTTGTGCCCTTGCGGTCCGACCAGGGACTCATCTGACCTTCCAAGCAGCCCCTCTTATGTGTCAAGGGGCCCAAATTCGTCCTGTTCAGAGGTCCTTCCGACCTGGCCAGGGACTGAACCGACTGCTTTGTCACCCTGCTGACATGCTCAGGGGCCCCTCCGACCTACCCAGGGGCCCCTCCGACCTACCCAGGGGCCCCTCCAGTCTGGCTAGGAGCTCATCCAGTATGTTCAAGGGCCCTTCCGACCGGCCCAGGGACCGTTTCGGTCTAGCTAGGAGCCCCTTTGACTTGTCCAGGAGCTTCTCCGATCTGCCAGCGACTCTTCTGGTCGGACTGCGCTGGCTGCTTTGTCGCCTTGCGTCATGCTCCGAGGGCCCTCCGACCCTCCGTGCTGACTAGGGGCCTATTCGGAATGTTCAGGGGCCGTCCTGACCCACCTAGGGGCCCTTTAGGTCTGATCAGGGGCCCTCTGGCCTGCACAGGGGCCCCTCTGGCCTGCACAGGGGCCCCTCTGGCCTGCACAGGGGCCCTTTGAACTTCCCAGGGGCCCTCTGGGGTCTGTCCAAGGGCCCTCCAACCTGTTCAGGGGCCCTTATAACCTGTCAAGGGACTGTGTGGACTGCTTCGTCGCCTTGCCGACATGCTCAGGGGCCTCTCGACCTGCCCAGGGGCCCCTCTGTGCTGTCAAGGGGCCCATTCGATGTATTCAGGGGGCCCTCTGACCCGCTCAGGGGGCCTTTCGGTGTGGTTAGGGGCCCCTCTGACATGCACAGGGCTCTTTTGAACGTCCAAGGAGCCCTCTGGTCTTTCAGGGAGGGTCCTGGTGGCCCTAAAGGGCCTCTAAGGTGCTCTAAACTCTCTAAAGACCACGATTCGCGTGGTAAAGAGCCCATGATACCGCGGTCTCGTCGGCCCTTTTCGGCGCGCGCAGCGCGCCGAAAATGGCTCTCCGCCGCCGAAAAGGGCCCTCCTGACCTCGGAGGGGGGGCATCCGCCGCCGCCCCCCCCCCGTCCCTTGGCTACGTGCCTGCTGAGAGGGCTCACGAAATGGTTCTTCCTCCTTATCATAGGGCTCTCTGACAGACTGGGAGGGTCCTTGTCTTGTGTGAGAGGGCTTTGAATCCGCTTCTCTCATGGTATTTTACAACATAAAATGACGGCCGCCAGACCGTGTGGTTGCAGCCGGACATAGGGGGCCCGGCAAAATCTCCCCGGGTGCAGGAGCACCATTTGCACCCCCTGGCTACGCCTCTGCATGCACCTATCAAGACATGTAGGTTGTAACTTATGCGGTGAGGGTGGTGGAAATAGCAATCCACAACTGCTGCTTATGCTTCCATTTTGATACCTCTTCATCGCTTTGCCCACCAAAACTGTCAGTCTCCAGTGATCTGTGATGTATTGAGAAATGGTGAAGACTTCAACCCATGTATACATCCACGTTTCAACAAATCCGCTGTTTTCTACGAGCATAATACAAGTCTAGAAGACACAACTGACAGATGCCACTCTTTCTCGGAAAGGACAAAAATGGCGGCCGCCACGACGACACGGAACAGAGGTTTCAGCGCAGCAGGTGATAACCAGTGAAGGAGGAACACCGGACCTGCCCAGACAGCTGGCGCCGCATAGCGGGGCCGGAGAGAACTACACATAGCACGGATAGCGCCGACACCACGTACGGGCTGAACAGCCATGACATCGTGCAGCCGACACACAGATCCACCGCACAGCACAGAACCCCTGAACGCCACCGTCGCGATCGGCCGGCTGCAGTGACCTCACCAATCCCTCACACAGCAGTCTGTCCCCGTTAGTTTACGTTGTCTCCTCGCCACGCTACTTCTGTGATCAGTAGACCAGCCGTCTCTCCCCAGGTTGACCAGCCGCTGCTGTCCTATACCATGTCTCGCTCCGTTCCGGCCCACAGTCCCACGCACGCAGACGCGCAGACACACACTCCCCAGACACTCCGGCCACCGAGTCCACCATCAGTCTGGCGTTGCGTGGCGCCGCATCCTTCGCCGTCACTGGAAACAGTCGACACTGGCGCCGTGGTCGGTGTCCGGACGCTGCGATTGGTGTGCAGTGCCAGCCTCACCTGTCGCCTATGGCTTGTGTCTGCCTGGCTGGGCCCTGAGCCGAGGGAGAACTAGCTGCCGGCCTGTCTGGGCACGGCGTCGGCGGTCCGCCTGTGGCCTGTATCTGCAGAGCCAGTCGCCACTAGCCATCTGTCTGGCTGGGCACGGCGCCGGCCGGCTGCAGCTCCTCCAGCTGCTGCTTCAGCAGCTCGTAGCGACGCTGCAGCTGCTGCTCCCGCTCCGTCTGGCGGTTGACGTCCTCCGACAGCGACTGAGGCGAGAGAGGCGGCACGTGAGACACGGAGAGACTGTGACGAGACAGACATGTGAGACACGGAGAGACTGTGACGAGACAAACAGGTGAGACACGGAGAGACTGTGACGAGACAGACACATGAGACACGGAGAGACTGTGACGAGACAGGCACGTGAGACACAAAGAGGCTGTAACGAGACAGGCACGTGAGACACGGAGAGACTGTGACGAGACAGACACGTGAGACACGGAGAGACTGTGACGAGACAGACACGTGAGACACGGAGAGACTGTGACGAGACAGGCACGTGAGACACGGAGAGACTGTGACGAGACAGGCACGTGAGACACGGAGAGACTGTGACGAGACAGACACGTGAGACACGGAGAGACTGTGACGAGACAGACACGTGAGACACGGAGAGACTGTGACGAGACAGGCACGTGAGACACGGAGAGACTGTGACGAGACAGGCACGTGAGACACGGAGAGACTGTGACGAGACAGACACGTGAGACACGGAGAGACTGTGACCAGACGGGCACGTGAGACACGGAGAGACTGTGACCAGACGGGCAGGTGAGACACGGAGAGACTGTGACCAGACGGGCAGGTGAGACAAGGAGAGACTGTGACCAGACGGGCACGTGAGACACGGAGAGACTGTGACCAGACGGGCAGGTGAGACAAGGAGAGACTGTGACGAGACAGGCACGTGAGACACGGAGATACTGTGACGAGACAGGCACGTGAGACACGGAGAGACTGTGACCAGACGGGCACGTGAGACACGGGAGACACGCAATACACGCGAGACACGCGAGACACGCGAGACACGCGAGACACGCGAGACACGCGAGACACGCGAGACACGCGAGACACGAGAGACACGAGAGACACGAGAATGCCGCTCAGCCCGCACGCACACACTCACCCCCACACACACACCACTGAGCTGGACTACTGCTGTACACTGCTGACATCATCAGATCAACACACAGTCACGGCTAAACGTAAATAAACTTCGCCAAACACACTGCATCGCAGTACCCGCAACTCTGTGGGCCCACCACCGTCCCACAGGGCTCCGGCCCGCGCGGACCCTGCTGGCTGTACCGGCCATACTATCGGTGGCACTGTATCCAGTTCCACACTGACCTGCAGTCTGCGCGGTATCGCCGCCCGTTCGTGCTCCATCAGGGCGGAGAAGGTGGCCAGCTCGAGCCGCGCCTGGTCCAGCTGGTCGGTCGCGTCCTGCAGCTGCTTCGACAGCGCCGTGCTGCGAGACTGGTACCTGACAGGACAAGCCAACACTCACAATCAACACCCGGGACCTGCCAGGAAGCTGGAACAAACTCAGAACGGATTAACGACACCCACGGCGGAGATCGATCTGGAGAACACGGATTCTGTACGGTGGCGGGCAGGACACCCACGACGGAGATCGATCTCGAGCACACGGATTCTGTACGGTGGCGGGCAGGATCGAAGTTCTCAGGACACACACATACCAACACACCAGAAGGCTCGGGAGCAAAGCGAGGGCAGTAATCCGCTCCACACGCATGGCGACAGCCAGCAAGGATCCAACACAGATGACACCATCAACAACGCCTCAACAACCACCAAACAAACGCTCCCGTCCCACCCAACCATCCCGTCACCCCGTTCCAGCCTCCCCCATCCCGTCGCCCCGTTCCAGCCTCCCACCCCGTCACCCCGTTACAGCCCCCCCCCATCCCGTCACCCCGTCCCACCCACCATCCCGTCGCCCCGTTCCAGCCTCCCCACCCCGTCACCCCGTTACAGCCCCCCCCCATCCCGTCACCTCGTTACAGCCCCCCATCCCGTCACCCCGTCCCACCCACCATCCCGTCGCCCCGTTCCAGCCTCCCCACCCCGTCACCCCGTTACAGCCCCCCCATCCCGTCACCTCGTTACAGCCCCCCATCCCGTCACCCCGTCCCACCCACCATCCCGTCGCCCCGTTCCACCAACCATCCCGTCGCCCCGTTCCAGCCCCCCCCCCCATCCCGTCGCCCCGTTCCAGCCTCCCCACCCCGTCACCCCGTTACAGCCCCCCATCCCGTCACCCCGTTACAGCCCCCCCCCCCCATCCAGTCACCCCGTCCCACCCACCATCTCGTCGCCCCGTTCCACCAACCATCCCGTCGCCCCGTTCCACCAACCATCCCGTCGCCCCGCTCCAGTCCCCCCCATCCCGTCACCCCCGTCCCACCCACCATCCCGTCGCCCCGTTCCACCAACCATCCCGTCGCCCCGTTCCACCAACCATCCCGTCACCCCGTCCCACCCACCATCCCGTCGCCCCGTTCCACCAACCATCCCGTCGCCCCGTTCCACCAACCATCCCGTCACCCCGTTCCACCAACCATCCCGTCGCCCCGTTCCACCAACCATCCCGTCGCCCCGTTCCAGCCCCCCCCCCCATCCCGTCGCCCCGTTCCAGCCTCCCCATCCCGTCACCCCGTTCCAGCCTCCCCCATCCCGTCACCCCGTTCCACCAACCATCCCGTCGCCCCGTTCCAGCCCCCCCCCATCCCGTCACACCCACCATCCCGTCGTCCCGTTCCAGCCTCCCCCATCCCGTCACCCCGTTCCAGCCTCCCCATCCCGTTCCAGCCTCCCCCATCCCGTCGCCCCGTTCCAGCCTCCCCACCCCGTCGCCCCGTTCCAGCCTCCCCCATCCCGTCACCCCGTTCCACCAACCATCCCGTCGCCCCGTTCCACCAACCATCCCGTCGCCCCGTTCCAGCCCCCCCCCCCCTATTCCGTCACCCCGTCCCACCCACCACCCCGTCACCCCGTTCCAGCCTCCCCATCCCGTCACCCCGTTCCAGCCTCCCCACCCCGTCACCCCGTTCCAGCCTCCCCCATCCCGTCACCCCGTTCCAGCCTCCCCACCCCGTCACCCCGTTCCAGCCTCCCCACCCCGTCACCCCGTTCCAGCCTCCCCATCCCGTCGCCCCGTTCCAGCCTCCCCCATCCCGTCGCCCCGTTCCAGCCTCCCCACCCCGTCACCCCGTTCCACCCACCATCCCGTCACCCCGTTCCACCCACCATCCCGTCGCCCCGTTCCAGCCTCCCCCATCCCGTCGCCCCGTTCCAGCCTCCCCCATCCCGTCACCCCGTTCCAGCCTCCCCATCCCGTCACCCCGTTCCAGCCTCCCCCATCCCGTCGCCCCGTTCCAGCCTCCCCACCCCGTCACCCCGTTCCAGCCTCCCCCATCCCGTCACCCCGTTCCACCAACCATCCCGTCGCCCCGTTCCACCAACCATCCCGTCGCCCCGTTCCAGCCCCCCCCCCCTATTCCGTCACCCCGTCCCACCCACCACCCCGTCACCCCGTTCCAGCCTCCCCACCCCGTCGCCCCGTTCCAGCCTCCCCCATCCCATCACCCCGTTCCACCAACCATCCCGTCGCCCCGTTCCAGCCCCCCTCCCCCCTATTCCGTCACCCCGTCCCACCCACCACCCCGTCACCCCGTTCCATCCCCCCCATCCCGTCGCCCCGTTCCAGCCTCCCCACCCCGTCACCCCGTTCCAGCCTCCCCATCCCGTCACCCCGTTCCAGCCTCCCCCATCCCGTCACCCCGTTCCAGCCTCCCCCATCCCGTCGCCCCGTTCCAGCCTCCCCATCCCGTCACCCCGTTCCAGCCTCCCCCATCCCGTCGCCCCGTTCCAGCCTCCCCACCCCGTCACCCCGTTCCAGCCTCCCCATCCCGTCACCCCGTTCCACCAACCATCCCGTCGCCCCGTTCCACCAACCATCCCGTCGCCCCGTTCCACCAACCATCCCGTCGCCCCGTTCCAGCCCCCCCCCCCATCCCGTCACTCCGTCCCACCCACCATCCCGTCGCCCCGTTCCACCAACCATCCCGTCGCCCCGTTCCACCAACCATCCCGTCACCCCGTCCCACCCACCATCCCGTCGCCCCGTTCCACCAACCATCCCGTCGCCCCGGTCCACCAACCATCCCGTCACCCCGTTCCACCAACCATCCCGTCGCCCCGTTCCACCAACCATCCCGTCGCCCCGTTCCAGCCCCCCCCCCCCCATCCCGTCACCCCGTCCCACCCACATCCCGTCGCCCCGTTCCAGCCTCCCCATCCCGTCACCCCGTTCCACCAACCATCCCGTCGCCCCGTTCCAGCCCCCCCCCCCCCCATCCCGTCACCCCGTCCCACCCACCATCCCGTCGCCCCGTTCCAGCCTCCCCATCCCGTCACCCCGTTCCAGCCTCCCCCATCCCGTCGCCCCGTTCTAGCCTCCCCACCCCGTCACCCCGTTCCAGCCTCCCCCATCCCGTCACCCCGTTCCACCAACCATCCCGTCGCCCCGTTCCACCAACCATCCCGTCGCCCCGTTCCAGCCCCCCCCCCCTATTCCGTCACCCCGTCCCACCCACCACCCCGTCACCCCGTTCCAGCCCCCCCCCCATCCCGTCGCCCCGTTCCAGCCTCCCCATCCCGTCGCCCCGTTACAGCCCCCCCCATCCCGTCACCCCGTTTCAGCCTCCCCATCCCGTCACCCCGTTCCAGCCTCCCCCATCCCGTCACCCCGTTCCAGCCTCCCCCATCCCGTCACCCCGTTCCAGCCTCCCCACCCCGTCACCCCGTTCCAGCCTCCCCCATCCCGTCACCCCGTTCCAGCCTCCCCCATCCCGTCACCCCGTTCCAGCCTCCCCATCCCGTCACCCCGTTCCAGCCTCCCCCATCCCGTCGCCCCGTTCCAGCCTCCCCACCCCGTCACCCCGTTCCAGCCTCCCCCATCCCGTCACCCCGTTCCAGCCTCCCCCATCCCGTCACCCCGTTCCAGCCTCCCCATCCCGTCACCCCGTTCCAGCCTCCCCCATCCCGTCGCCCCGTTCCAGCCTCCCCCATCCCGTCGCCCCGTTCCAGCCTCCCCACCCCGTCACCCCGTTCCACCCACCATCCCGTCGCCCCGTTCCAGCCTCCCCCATCCCGTCACCCCGTTCCAGCCTCCCCATCCCGTCACCCCGTTCCACCCTCCCCCATCCCGTCACCCCGTTCCACCAACCATCCCGTCACCCCGTTCCAGCCCCCCCCCCCCTATTCCGTCACCCCGTCCCACCCACCACCCCGTCACCCCGTTCCAGCCCCCCATCCCGTCGCCCCGTTCCAGCCTCCCCCATCCCGTCGCCCCGTTACAGCCCCCCCCCCCCCATCCCGTCACCCCGTTCCAGCCTCCCCCATCCCGTCACCCCGTTCCAGCCCCCCCCCCCCACCCCGTCGCCCTGTTCCAGCCTCCCCACCCCGTCACCCCGTTCCAGCCTCCCCCATCCCGTCACCCCGTTCCAGCCCCCCCCCCCCACCCCGTCGCCCTGTTCCAGCCTCCCCACCCCGTCACCCCGTTCCAGCCTCCCCCATCCCGTCACCCCGTTCCAGCCCCCCCCCCCCACCCCGTCGCCCTGTTCCAGCCTCCCCACCCCGTCACCCCGTTCCACCCACCATCCCGTCGCCCCGTTCCAGCCTCCCCCATCCCGTCACCCCGTTCCAGCCTCCCCCATCCCGTCACCCCGTTCCAGCCTCCCCCATCCCGTCACCCCGTTCCAGCCTCCCCATCCCGTCACCCCGTTCCAGCCTCCCCACCCCGTCACCCCGTTCCAGCCTCCCCATCCCGTCGCCCCGTTCCAGCCTCCCCCATCCCGTCGCCCCGTTCCAGCCTCCCCACCCCGTCACCCCGTTCCACCCACCATCCCGTCACCCCGTTCCACCCGCCATCCCGTCGCCCCGTTCTAGCCTCCCCATCCCGTCGCCCCGTTCCAGCCTCCCCCATCCCGTCACCCCGTTCCACCCGCCATCCCGTCGCCCCGTTCTAGCCTCCCCATCCCGTCGCCCCGTTCCAGCCTCCCCATCCCGTCACCCCGTTCCAGCCTCCCCCATCCTGTCACCCCGTTCCAGCCTCCCCACCCCGTCACCCCGTTCCAGCCTCCCCCATCCCGTCGCCCCGTCCCACCAACCATCCCGTCGCCCCGTTCCAGCCCCCCCCATCCCGTCACCCCGTCCCACCCACCATCCCGTCGCCCCGTTCCAGCCTCCCCCATCCCGTCACCCCGTTCCAGCCTCCCCATCCCGTCGCCCCGTTCCAGCCTCCCCACCCCGTCACCCCGTTCCAGCCTCCCCATCCCGTCACCCCGTTCCACCAACCATCCCGTCGCCCCGTTCCACCAACCATCCCGTCGCCCGTTCCAGCCCCCCCCCCCTATTCAGTCACCCCGTCCCACCCACCACCCCGTTCCAGCCCCCCATCCAGTCGCCCCGTTCCAGCCTCCCCCATCCCGTCGCCCCGTTCCAGCCCCCCCCCCCCATCCCGTCACCCCGTTCCAGCCTCCCCCATCCCGTCACCCCGTTCCAGCCTCCCCACCCCGTCACCCCGTCACCCCGTCACCCCGTTCCAGCCTCCCCATCCCGTCGCCCCGTTACAGCCTCCCCCATCCCGTCACCCCGTTCCAGCCTCCCCACCCCGTCACCCCGTTCCAGCCTCCCCCATCCCGTCACCCCGTCCCACCCACCACCCCGTCACCCCGTTCCAGCCTCCCCCATCCCGTCGCCCCGTTCCAGCCTCCCCACCCCGTCACCCCGTTCCAGCCTCCCCCATCCCGTCGCCCCGTCCCACCCACCACCCCGTCACCCCGTTCCAGCCTCCCCCATCCCGTCGCCCCGTTCCAGCCTCCCCACCCCGTCACCCCGTTCCAGCCTCCCCCATCCCGTCACCCCGTTCCACCAACCATCCCGTCGCCCCGTTCCACCAACCATCCCGTCGCCCCGTTCCACCAACCATCCCGTCGCCCCGTTCCAGCCCCCCCCCCCCTATTCCGTCACCCCGTCCCACCCACCACCCCGTCACCCCGTTCCAGCCTCACCCATCCCGTCGCCCCGTTCCAGCCTCCCCACCCCGTCACCCCGTTCCAGCCTCCCCATCCCGTCACCCCGTTCCACCAACCATCCCGTCGCCCCGTTCCACCAACCATCCCGTCGCCCCGTTCCAGCCCCCCCCCCCCCCTATTCCGTCACCCCGTCCCACCCACCACCCCGTCACCCCGTTCCAGCCCCCCCCCCATCCCGTCACCCCGTTCCAGCCTCCCCATCGGCACCCATCCCCTGACGTACCCTCCGGTGAGAATCTTCAGTTTCTTCTCCAGCTTGGCGGCCCGTTTGGCCTCGCGCGTCATGTGTGAGCGGTTCAGCTCGAGTCGCTTCTCCAGAGACTCGATCCTGTCCTTCTTGCTGGCCAGGTTGGCGCGGGTGTACCGGCTCTGACTCGGCAGGAACAACACCTGCGGCAGAGAACTGGCTGTCGGGCGGGCTGCGGAATGTGACGACCAGTGCAGTGGAGAGAGCCTACTCACCATCAGCTGGGCGAACGGATATTGAAACAATGGCGAACGGATATTGTTGCAAACAACCACCGTCAGCTAGTCAGACCTCTGGAACATCTCAAAACATAACTTTCCAAGCAACACTTGGAACACATTTCGTTAACCGTTCTCGAAAACTTCCAAAGACTTTCGGATACTAGCCTTCCCAGACAGCACAACAAATAAAAACACTTATTACGCAACACCCGACACTGTTTCTCAGCCAGGCTATCCGCGCTACTGACCTGAGAGAGGCACTCCTGCCAGACCTGTTTGTAGGCCTCCTTGGTGAGGTCGCCGTGCCCCATGCCCTGCTTCACCACCTCCATCTCACGACGCAGGACCTCGCGGGCCTGTCAACACGGGGAACACACGTCAGGTGTCACTGCGGCTGCTGCCGGGACACAGGGAGCACACGTCAGGTGTCACTGCGGCGGCTGCCGGGACACAGGGAGCACACGTCAGGTGTCACTGCGGCGGCTGCCGGGACACAGGGAGCACACGTCAGGTGTCACTGCGGCTGCCGGGACACAGGGAGCACACGTCAGGTGGCACTGCGGCTGCCGGGACACAGGGAGCACACGTCAGGTGTCACTGCGGCGGCTGCCGGGACACAGGGAGCACACGTCAGGTGTCACTGCGGCTGCCGGGACACAGGGAGCACACGTCAGGTGTCACTGCGGCGGCTGCCGGGACACAGGGAGCACACGTCAGGTGTCACTGCGGCGGCTGCCGGGACACAGGGAGCACACGTCAGGTGTCACTGCGGCTGCCGGGACACAGGGAGCACACGTCAGGTGTCACTGCGGCGGCTGCCGGGACACAGGGAGCACACGTCAGGTGTCACTGCGGCGGCTGCCGGCACACAGGGAGCACACGTCAGGTGGCACTGCGGCTGCCGGGACACAGGGAGCACACGTCAGGTGTCACTGCGGCGGCTGCCGGGACACAGGGAGCACACGTCAGGTGTCACTGCGGCGGCTGCCGGGACACAGGGAGCACACGTCAGGTGGCACTGCGGCTGCCGGGACACAGGGAGCACACGTCAGGTGTCACTGCGGCGGCTGCCGGGACACAGGGAGCACACGTCAGGTGGCACTGCGGCTGCCGGGACACAGGGAGCACACGTCAGGTGTCACAGCGGCGACTGCCGGGACACAGGGAGCACACGTCAGGTCGCACTGCGGCTGCCGGGACACAGGGAGCACACGTCAGGTGTCACTGTGGCGGCTGCCGGGACACAGGGAGCACACGTCAGGTGTCACTGCGGCGGCTGCCGGGACACAGGGAGCATACGTCAGGTGTCACTGCGGCGGCTGCCGGGACACAGGGAGCACACGTCAGGTGGCACTGCGGCTGCCGGGACACGGAGCACACGTCAGGTGTCACTGCGGCGGCTGCCGGGACACAGGGAGCACACGTCAGGTGGCACTGCGGCTGCCGGGACACAGGGAGCACACGTCAGGTGTCACTGCGGCGGCTGCCGGGACACAGGGAGCACACGTCAGGTGTCACTGCGGCGGCTGCCGGGACACAGGGAGCACACGTCAGGTGGCACTGCGGCTGCCGGGACACGGAGCACACGTCAGGTGTCACTGCGGCGGCTGCCGGAGACAATGTGTCATTGATGCAGAGCCGGCAAAACGGAGGGTTGTGGGGCGCCCGCTAGTGGTACTACCGGTAAGACGAGCACCGCAAATTAGTATGACAAAACTCGAACAAACACGAGAAGGCTCGCATACTTTAAGACGACTGGTGTACTGAAGGAGCCATATTGGGTTGAAATGAAATGAGCATGTGATAAGACTAAGGAGGTAGGACATCGTAGGACATATGCAGATCACTCACCAACAAATCGGTGCATTACACATGAGGCCAATAATTCAGAATGAGCCGTCTAATACTGACCTGCTGCATGTCTGGCTGCTGCACCTGCTGGTACGGGTGGGTGTCCAGGTAGGCCTGGTACTGCTGCAGCACGGCCGGGGACGTGGCCGGCACAGAGTCGTGCAGTCCATCGAACCGCTGCATCACGATCATCTCCCGCTTGATCAGCTCCTCAGCCTGCCCAACACAGAGATCATATGTAGTGATGAGCCACAGCAGCGCGATCATACTCAGACCGGTGATCGTGATCTGGCGAATACAAACACGGGTGTTCAATGGATCCGTCATCCGGCATCTGTGTAACCGGCATTCCCACTAAAACACACCAGATACACTTAACAGCAACAAGATGACCGCTGCAGAACTTACAAATACAAACCTCAGCCGACGTAAAAGTTAACTACAAGTCAACCCACCATCTCACATCTGCTCAATATGCAAATTGTCCCACCTGCACAGCCCAACCCTAAACCCTACGATATATCTATATACACTCCCTCGCCATCAGCCCCCCCCCCTCTCCACCTACCTTCTGCAGCTCGGACAGCGGCGGCTCCACGTTGGTCGGTCTGAGTACGCCCCCCCCCCCCCTCCACCTACCTTCTGCAGCTCGGACAGCGGCGGCTCCACGTTGGTCGGTCTGAGTACGCCCCCCTCCACCTACCTTCTGCAGCTCGGACAGCGGCGGCTCCACGTTGGTCGGTCTGAGTACGGACGAGTTAACCTCCGTGGCTCGCGGCAGCCCGCGCTGCAGCGTCTGTGACCGCGCCCGCAGCTCCAGCTCCCGCCTCTCCCGCTCAGCCTGCTCACGGCGGGCCTCAACGTCCGCCTGGTCGGGCACGTGGTCCGCGCCCGCCGAGGCCTCTTCGGGGACAGGCTCGTCGTCAGGCACCACGATCTCGAAGTCGTTGCGTGGAGCTGGC
Source organism: Chirona hameri (assembly GCA_036785665.1). Lineage (NCBI taxonomy): Eukaryota > Metazoa > Arthropoda > Thecostraca > Balanomorpha > Balanidae > Chirona > Chirona hameri. The sequence goes on along the minus strand of JAXIVJ010011705.1, from coordinate 29,628 downwards.
AGGGCCGAGAGGCCGAGACGTAGCTGCTCCTTCATCTGAGGCACAATGGCAGAACATGCGGTTATGGAAGACTACTGCCGGACAGGGAAGAGGAGGGTGTAAGCAGACCTGGCGGACACAACAGTACCATTGAACATGAGTTAGATTTCTTTAGAAGTTGATATGACAAAAAGATTAAACACACTAGATTATTTTACCGCAAGTGTAGACACTATGACACCAGGGTATACATATAATAGTTTGGAAACATTTGATATAGTTTATGATATACTTTACAAATCAAGCTCTACATAAATGACCTGGCAATTGATCGCCGGAGACTGGTCACGTGAGAGTTCCGGACATCAGCCGGCAGTCTGACCTGCAGCTGCTGGTGTTTGCCGCCGGCATCCGCCTCCAGCGCGTCCTCCGGATTAATGGCCAACTTATCTCGCAGCGGAGTGGCCAACGGGGTGCGGCCCGTGCGAGACATACCCGGGGTGCTGAACCCGCTCGGGGTCTGACCTGAGGGGACGGCACAGCACATGTCAGAGGTACAGGGACAGATCCGGGGTGCTGAACCCGCCCGGGGTCTGACCTGAGGGGACGGCACAGCACATGTCAGAGGTACAGGGACATATCCGGGGTGCTGAACCCGCCCGGGGTCTGACCTGAGAGGTAAGAGATTAAGAGAAGCTGAAGTGATATGACAGGTGTTGACACAAGGCGACGGAGATGCCAATGAAGTTTTAATACATTAAGGTGGGAGTGGTACTCAAGGTGTATTGAGCGACACGCCAACCAACGTCACACCTGGACTCCCTCACAGGGACCAATGACACCAAAACAGACGCGGCGCCGACAGGGCAGTGTGACAGATACGCTAAGTGGGGCAGCGGCTCGGCGTTTCGCACCTGGATTGTCGCGCGGCGTGCGGTAGGGCGTGGTCAGCATGGTGTTAGGCGTGGCGATGTCGGGTTTGGCCGGCGTGATGCCCCCGAAGTCCGAGTCGACCAGCGGCGCGTTGACACCGCCCTTCAGAGGCGTGTCCGTGTGCGTGAGCGCCATGATGTTCTGCGCCTCCTGTGAACAGACGGACCGGTCACCGGGTTAGCTCAACGGTGGCTCAGACACAGATCAGCAGCAGGCCTGGCTGGCGTGGGACGGTCCAGCGGACGCAGAGCCCTTCAGCAAGCTCCGCCTCAACATGGTGGCAAGGTACCAGTACACGATCAGCAGAAATACATTACCAAGATACCCACAGTGACAGTGACACATGCAAATATTGCACCTTTACTCTCAACAACCAAGAAGCACGGCACGACCGCACACTTCGCAGCTACATCGTGCCCTGCTACTGCCCACACCCGGCCCATAGACCGTCCCCGTGATCCTATAGACCGTCCCCGTGATCCCATAGACCGTCCCCGTGATCCCATAGACCGTCCCCGTGATCCCATAGACCGTCCCCGTGATCCTATAGACCGTCCCCGTGATCCCATAGACCGTCCCCGTGATCCCATAGACCGTCCCCGTGATCCCATAGACCGTCCCGTGTGATCCCATGGACCGTCCCCGTGATCCCATGGACCGTCCCCGTGATCCCATAGACCGTCCCCGTGATCCCATAGACCGTCCCCGTGATCCCATAGACCGTCCCCGTGATCCCATAGACCGTCCCCGTGATCCCATAGACCGTCCCCGTGATCCCATAGACCGTCCCCGTGATCCCATAGACCGTCCCCGTGATCCCATAGACCGTCCCCGTGATCCCATAGACCGTCCCCGTGATCCCATAGACCGTCCCCGTGATCCCATAGACCGTCCCCGTGATCCCATAGACCGTCCCCGTGATCCCATAGACCGTCCCCGTGATCCCATAGACCGTCCCCGTGATCCCATAGACCGTCCCCGTGATCCCATAGACCGTCCCCGTGATCCCATAGACCGTCCCCGTGATCCCATAGACCGTCCCCGTGATCCCATAGACCGTCCCCGTGATCACATAGACCGGCCCCGTGTGATCCCATCACCCCGGCCCATAGACCGTCCCCGTGTGACCCCCATCACCCCCAGTCGTTACAACCCGTCCCGCCCTCGTAAGGTTACCTCGCAAGGTAAGGTCCCATAGACCGTCCCCGTGTGACCCCATCACCCCCAGTCGTTACAACCCGTCTCGCCCCCGTGTGCCCGCAGTAACTTCTCCGTACCTGCAGCACGCGGTCGGTCTGCGCCATCGGTGTGCGGGCGGTGCGCAGCGGCCCGGTGGCCGGCGTGGCGGTGTAGTCGGAGAGGAGCGCGTCCGTGGCGCGCTCCTCCCCCTCCTCCGTCAGCTCCCGGACCGCCTCCGACGCCTTGCCCACCTTCACCACCTGCTCCAGCTCCTGGGAGGCAGACAGAGGGGTGACGTTCAGAAGGTCAAGTCGGGGTCTTCGTGACAAAGGGAGAGAGGGTCAGGCCCTTTGACATAGGGGGTGACATAGGGGGTGACATAGGGGGTGACATAGGGGGTGACATAGGGGGTGTACTTTGAGACATAGGGGGTGAAGGTCAGGCCCGATACTCCGAGACAGAAGGGGTGAAGGTCAGGCCCGATACTCCGTAAACACCCTCTGACTGAAGATATGACTACTACAGACAATATATGCGAGGTCAGATCGACAGCACTGAAGCCATTTTTTCGATATATTTAACATCGAAAACGATCGGAGCGAAAACTGAGCCGTTGCTGTCCACCAATAACTTGCAAAACTCATCCAGCATACCACATCACGTTCACTACCAGCACACCAGCAACGTCATCTGTTCCAAACACACAAGTAACTTAGTACTGCAAAGGCACAACACCCCAGTCCAGCCCAGCTTCCACCCTCAACCCCGGCATGTCCTACGTATGCAGCGCGTCCGCGACAACGCCGGCCGTACCTGGTCGGTGACGACGCCGCCGGCCGTACCTGGTCGGTGACGACGCCGCCGGCCGTACCTGGTCGGTGACGACGCCACCGGCCGTACCTGGTCGGTGACGACGCCGCCGGCCGTACCTGGTCGGTGACGACGCCGCCGGCCGTACCTGGTCGGTGACGACGCCGCCGGCCGTACCTGGTCGGTGACGACGACGCCGGCCGTACCTGGTCGGTGACGACGCCGCCGGCCGTACCTGGTCGGTGACGACGCCGCCGGCCGTACCTGGTCGGTGACGACGCCGCCGGCCGTACCTGGTCGGTGACGACGCCGCCGGCCGTACCTGGTCGGTGACGACGCCGCCGGCCGTACCTGGTCGGTGACGACGCCACCGGCCGTACCTGGTCGGTGACGACGCCGCCGGCCGTACCTGGTCGGTGACGACGCCGCCGGCCGTACCTGGTCGGTGACGACGCCGCCGGCCGTACCTGGTCGGTGACGACGACGCCGGCCGTACCTGGTCGGTGACGACGCCGCCGGCCGTACCTGGTCGGTGACGACGACGCCGGCCGTACCTGGTCGGTGACGACGCCGCCGGCCGTACCTGGTCGGTGACGACGCCGCCGGCCGTACCTGGTCGGTGACGACGCCGCCGGCCGTACCTGGTCGGTGACGACGCCGCCGGCCGTACCTGGTCGGTGACGACGCCGCCGGCCGTACCTGGTCGGTGACGACGCCGCCGGCCGTACCTGGTCGGTGACGACGCCGCCGGCCGTACCTGGTCGGTGACGACGACGCCGGCCGTACCTGGTCGGTGACGACGACGCCGGCCGTACCTGGTCGGTGACGACGACGTCGGCCGTACCTGGTCGGTGACGACGCCGCCGGCCGTACCTGGTCGGTGACGACGCCGCCGGCCGTACCTGGTCGGTGACGACGCCGCCGGCCGTACCTGGTCGGTGACGACGACGTCGGCCGTACCTGGTCGGTGACGACGACGTCGGCCGTACCTGGTCGTACCTGGTCGTATCGCCGGCCGTACCTGGTCGGTGACGACGCCGCCGGCCGTACCTGGTCGGTGACGACGACGTCGGCCGTACCTGGTCGGTGACGACGACGTCGGCCGTACCTGGTCGTACCTGGTCGTATCGCCGGCCGTACCTGGTCGGTGACGACGCCGCCGGCCGTACCTGGTCGGTGACGACGACGTCGGCCGTACCTGGTCGGTGACGACGCCGCCGGCCGTACCTGGTCGTACCTGGTCGTATCGCCGGCCGTACCTGGTCGTACCTGGTCGTATCGCCGGCCGTACCTGGTCGTACCTGGTCGTATCGCCGGCCGTACCTGGTCGTACCTGGTCGTATCGCCGGCCGTACCTGGTCGTACCTGGTCGTATCGCCGGCCGTACCTGGTCGTACCTGGTCGTATCGCCGGCCGTACCTGGTCGTACCTGGTCGTACCGCCGGCCGTACCTGGTAGTACCTGGTCGTATCGCCGGCCGTACCTGGTCGTACCTGGCCGTACCTGGTCGTACCTGGTCGTATCGCCGGCCGTACCTGGTCGTACCTGGTCGTATCGCCGGCCGTACCTGGTCGTATCGCCGGCCGTACCTGGTCGTACCTGGTCGTATCGCCGGCCGTACCTGGTCGTACCTGGTCGTATCGCCGGCCGTACCTGGTCGTACCTGGTCGTATCGCCGGCCGTACCTGGTCGTACCTGGTCGTATCGCCGGCCGTACCTGGTCGTATCGCCGGCCGTACCTGGTCGTACCTGGTCGTATCGCCGGCCGTACCTGGTCGTACCTGGTCGTACCTGGTCGTATCGCCGGCCGTACCTGGTCGTACCTGGTCGTATCGCCGGTCGTACCTGGTCGTACCTGGTCGTACCTGGTCGTATCGCCGGCCGTACCTGGTCGTACCTGGTCGTATCGCCGGCCGTACCTGGTCGTATCGCCGGCCGTACCTGGTCGGTGATCTGCGGCGTCGGCAGCACCAGCTTGGAGCGCTTCTTGGCCGGCTCCTGATTTTGCAGCAGCGCGTCCGGGATGTCGTTCTCCTTCCGCTTCTTCACCTTGTCCTTGTCCTTCCGACGGTCACGCTGTTGGAAGGACAGAGACCGGAATGTTAGCAGAGACGACAAGAGAGTGAAGGGAAGTACGGAGTCAGGCGCTGCGACTTACCCATTGGTAATTAATCATCATGGATGTGACCCTACGCGCCATTGGTAATCAATAATCATGGATATGACCCTACGCGTACACACGTAAGTCATGAACTGAGTGATGAGGCATCACTGCTTGTACCGCTTCTGTGCTTGACAAGAAGCTTATAATTCGATTGGACGAAGACACATTTCGTTCACAGTTAATTCATCATACTCAGATATACGACAAGCATACCAAGAGTACCGATAAGCCCGTCATTGTCTCCGCTTCGCCCGTCTTCCATGCCTCACCTCCTCCTTCTCACTCCTCTGCTCGCCGTCCAGGTGCTGCTGCCGGAGACGTTTGAAGTTGGGCGCCAGTGGATCGTAATCGTCCTCGGTGCCGTCGTAGAAACCTCTGGCTGGCCTCTTCTCAAACGGAATTTCCGCGTTGTAATCAATGCCTCGCTTCTTCTTTTTGATCCGCGGGTTAACCTCGATACCGGCGGCGTACAACTCCCGCCGCTTCTGCAGCGAAGCGAGGCGACGAGCCTCCTCCAGCTGCTTCTCCCGGGCCTTCCGCTTGGCCTTCTTACCCTGCGTGTTGGCGAGACGAGCCCGCGCCTCCGACAGCATCTCCAGCTCTGAGGGAAGGGGAGGAATAGTTCAGAGGTCAGCAGGCTGGTGCCATAGGATTGGGGTGGTGGTGACGCGCCTCCGACAGCATCTCCAGTTCTGAGGGAAGGGGAGGAGTAGTTCAGAGGTCAGCAGGTTGGTGCCATAGGATTGAGGTGGTGCTGATTTGGGAGTTAAGTGCGCTCAAACTAATATGGTCATATGGCGCCAAAACACCTAGTTTGATGCACGCAGGCCAGGAATAACTTAGGCTTACCCTATGACGTTACAGTCACAGGGTACAGTCACAGGGCTACATAATATAAATGGAATAGCAAGTCCAGAAAATCTCAGCTGTCGATAAAATAGCCGTGTCCCGGCACTCTGTCTCCGGGACCAGTCGGCGGTTAGTGGTTCGTACCATCCTCGTCCATGTCCTGCGGGTCCGGCCGGGCCGGCTTGGTCTCCGGGTTCGGGTCGATCTCACCCGGCTTCAGCTTCCGCGGGTCGTCCGCCTCATCCAGGTCCTCCTTCTTCTGGGCCTGGTCCCTGGAGACGGACAGCCGGGACAGGACGGGTGGGCAGTCAGGAAGGACACACGCGGCGAGGTGGTGTTTCAGGGAACTGCAGCTACGCGGTTATATGGTGCCCACAACGACTGAGAGACGGAAAGCTCAGAGAAGAAGACAAAGTCATACTACGGGCAAGCAGAGCAGTTGTAAGTATACATCTCAGACACACAAAGCAGAGGAAATTTTTTGAAACTAGCAAGTAAATCACAGAAAATACAAGACATTGAAACGAAAACATGAGACATATAGCACGGAACATTGCTAAAAAGATCTGACAAAATAGGAATGCTGAAAAAAGAAAAGAAATGGAAAAATTCATTGCTTGAGGACACACTAACCCTTGTTCGCATGACCAGTGTTGAATTTTTATTTCATACCTGATCCCGGAGAGTGAAAATCCATAGGTGGAGAGTAACATTGTATTGTCAGGCAAGTTAAGATTTTCATTTTTATTTGTATTATTTTACTTGGAAAGTAAAAAATCCTGATTTGTAATAGATATTAAATCCTTGTGAGGAAAATTGAATTACATTGTAACTACAATGTCGGTAAGATCAGGCGAAAAGAGAGCAAATTTCCTGAACAAATATGAAGAGAGCAAAATTCTTTGGACCCAAAAAGTCCAGAAAATGGCCCCAATTCGAAGGCTGTGCATGACAAACCACTTCAGGACGATCCAGTTGGAGACCTGCAGCAGCAATCTCCCTCTCCATCGTAAAGCTCCCTAGTTCGCCTTTCCGTGTCGCTGTATCCGTACAATGCACCCACGCACACCCGTGTATGTGTTTGTGGACAGGCTGCTGTGGGAGGCGGTACTCACAGCAGCAGCTCGTATCTCTCCAGACACTGTGCGGCAGTCCGGCCGATGATGGGCGCGATCGTGCGCCACTGGGTCGGCATCAGCTTGGCCAGGTGCAGCAGCCGTTCGTCCTCCTCGCGACTCCACTCGGTCTTCTTGATGCTCGGGTCGAGCCACTCGTACCAGCGCGCCTTGCACTGCTTGGCCGACTTTCGGTGGAGGAGCGAGGCGATTCGAGACCACTGATTCTTGCCGTACTTCATGACGGCCGCCTTCAGGATCTCGTCCTGGCGACGAGGCAGGCGACAGAGGGGGCAGAAGCGTGTCAGAGAGGGGAGGTAGGGATACGCAGCTGGTGGAGCACGAGTCGGACTGGGGAACAGAGATGCTACACACGGTGAACAGTGTCCTGTGTGTGTGTCCCCAACCCCATTCCACCCAGCATAGCCTTACCACCAGCGGTGAAGATGGCACACAGTTCAGGACGATGTCAATGACTATTGTGTAATGTATGGCATATCAGCACTCAGGCGGCGAGAGGTAGCACTGGTGGTACCGGGGCTTCATAATGATGCAACCGACACCATTTATCATCAGGTTCTCTCACATCAACTCCAACAGGGGCTCACAATGACTGTCAGTATCCAGACTCCACTCCAGAACATATGGAGATGCTGAGCCCAATGCTCTACTAACTGAGCCACCCAGACCAGGTTGTCAGAGCAGTGAGAGGTAGGTAAGACATGGACAGGTCACATGCCTGCAGGGAGATCTGTATGATCTCCCTGCAGGCATGGCATATGATCTGTCCATTACCCAGCAAACCGCTCATACTCAATTGTGTTTAGGCACTGATACAACCCTGACTGGTGATAATGCTCATCTGCTTCTGCTTAAATGGAAACCAGCATTACAAATAATAATTAATAAAGGATTTAATATGTAACACACATGAAAGAACATACAGCAGGATGCACTGACCAGTGACCCCACATAATGCAAATATGAATACAAATTGTTTGCTAACTATTGAACCCTTGAAATACCTACTTAAAATGTTGAAACATGTGAATTAGAAAAAAAAAGATACTTGCTTCACCATGGTGATGATGATGATTGGCGATTCCTGCACAATCATATCATACTAAAAAAATATATATATATACACAATGTCATATGCCCAAAAGTACTGCTGTGTTTCACATAATATATATCATGTTGGTAGGTGACTTAGGAAAATTGCACCTGTAATGTACAGCTTTGTGCTTACCTCGGTGTTCCTCCATATTCCTCCTTTGATGAATACACGAGGCATCTTGATATAGTGCTGACTTCAGAGACAAGTCAAAATTGTCCTTCCAAACACCAGGATTCACTGATATCTGGCTGATCCATTCATATAAGGACCTGGAAAGCAGAAAAGACGTTATGTTGTTGGCGTCTCAACATTTACACTCACTTTCTGCTGCTGCTATGGGCCTGTTCCCGTGGCGTCTCTAACCTCCTCCAAGTTGCTCCAACTTGCAACTGTCGTATCCTATTGCACAGACAGTTGCAAGTTGGAGCAACTTAGAGGAGGTTAGAGGCGCCACGGGAACAGGCCGTATATTGCACTGTAACACATACTACAACCGCTCAGCACAGGCACTCTCCCAGAAGTCCAGCGCCAGACCCACGCCCGGCCGGACGTCACGCGCCTGGCCTGAGGCGCGAGTCGGCGCACAGGCGCAGCCGGCATGGCGCAGCCAGCACGGCGCCGCGCGGCAGGGACGCAGCCAGCACGGCGCCGCGCGGCAGGGGCGCCCTCAGAGCCACCGCACGCTGGTGTTACATCCACCAGTCACACTGACGTATTTACTAGGCATCATTACTATTGATCATTTCATTCAAATGCACATTCATAATCAAACACGAAATTCATTTTGTTTTTATTAATTATCATTGTTATACACATAGAACAGCAAACTAGCAGGGGTTTCATAAATATGACAAAGTATTGCATTATATCTGATCCATTGATATGTGAACCTGGGAATGACAATTTCTTGACCATGCATCATAAGGGCAAACTACCATTCATTTGGACTTGTCACAAATAAATGATTCCAAACAACACCTGCACAGTCAACTTACTCAGGATTTCATAATAGCAATGTTTTAATACTCGCTAAAAGAGATCCTGTAGAACATTGTGGGTTGTGTATTGCTATCAGCCTATTAAGTCCCAGTAACAGATCATATTGATAAGGAACTGATGATGATCATAATTTGGGTTTTAAGGTTCCACAACTACAATGTTATAAGGTGCCCAGATCAGGAACTGAAAACATCAGCAAGTAATAATATGTTGCTGCTCATTGACATATGTTCTACCAAGTCATTGCATTCGGGCTGTGTTCATGCCAACCAGATAATCTTGAGGGTTGGTTTTCACTACTGGTTATTTCATCTCCTCAAATGAAATCAGAACCTCCAGACCTCAACCAGTTCGGCAAAGCCTCAACAGCTCAGCCAGCAAGGGAAAGGTCGAGGCGAATCACATTAGTTGACAACAGTTCTGGCATACCGCTGTGCAATAGTGGCACTCTGTCATGTCTTCTGCATTTCAGGATTAGGTGGATCCCTACTGCCCATTCCCTTGCGCACCACTCTACCATGGTTTATCTAGCGGGCAGGCACTTTCAGATGAAGGCAAGGAAACTCCCTTTGACAAATTTCTTATAGATTCAACTCAAACTACAGGATGTCCTGAAATTGATTGGCCATTGGTCATTGAGTCGTGTTCCAGCCCCTTGCACGCTGGCGGAACCAATGTGGACGAACCGAGACCCCGCATCAGGACATCCTTGCGTATCGGCTGATCACGTGACCCAGCCGGGCGACCCGACCTCAGCCGCGATGGGGGGTTAGAGGTCAGTTTCCGAGAGGTACCGTCAGCGCGCGGAGCCAGTGTCCACCATGGCAAAGGAACACCCTTTGTCGACGCGCCACCGCGCGGTTGGCATGGTTCGCGGCGGTATGACCCAGGTTGATGTTGCTAAACAACTCAGGGTGTCTGTCAGCATCATTAAAATACGGATGGCTCGAGACCACAAGGGATAATCGCAAGAAAACCGCGCTGGTCGCGGGAGGAAGACTGTGCTGAGTTGAGAGGCCAAAGCCGCCCAATAGACACCAGTCAACAAGGAAATTGGCCAAAAGACTGACAGTGAGTGAGTGAAGGGTCAACTGGTGTCCAAGAGTCAAGACGACCGTCAACAACTACCTGGACCAAGTGCCTGTACCTGAAGCCGTTCAAGCTGCGCCGCAAGCCGAAGCTTACAGAAGCCCAGAAGCTCAAGCGGCTGGCATTCGCCCGGGAGCGCAAGCATTGGACTATCCAAGACTGGCGGCGCGTCCCGTTCAGTGATGAGTCTCCCTTCGAGCTACTGCACCCGCCGAACCGCCAGAACGACCGCGTCTGGGGGCACAGCAGCTCTGAAGTGCCCGCCACCGAGACGGTGAAGCACCCGCTGAAAATCATGGTCTGGGCCATGATGAGCTAACCTGGGGGTTATAGATACTCGACGTCCCTTACGTTTTAGATGTTTGAAAACTTCCCTATTTCGTCACTGTGCATCTTTGAGGACACTATTTTGTATTTGTTATGCTATTTAGAATGTATCTTACCCAACAATGTTGAAACAAACAAACACAAAAATCCGGAAGGTGTAACGACTGATCGTCCACCACGATCGTCGCCATATATCTGCATCTATGCATATATCGACGCAGGAAGATGCACAGGAAAAAAGTAAGGATCGTCCATCGTCATAGCCAGCCCGTGAACGTGAGCCCGTGAACCCGTGACCTTGATACGACCGCCGTCTATACTTGTCGTATCAAGGTCGGTCGTCGTCAGCTGGCATGGAAACAAAGTTTCGCGGGCGACGGAAGCGGTGAGATATTAATTACTGAAGTTATAATTAGTTATAGTGCAAAATGTGTTGGGGAAGACATCCATAGTTACTCAACGTGATATTCTCTATCGATTGGTAGGTGTATTATAGGGATTTACTAACCAGTTAGGCACCGTAGTTGGCGATTAACGAGCGAGCGCGAAGGAAATGTATGGGCCATTTTTAACTCGATCGAGCAAGTAGTTTCTGAGATACAAAAAAAAGGTGCGCACGTGCAGAGGCACACACATTTGACTTGTGGGAAAGTGGGGCTGAGAGGTCCCTAACCACACCAAATTTGAACACAATCGGCTCAGCCGTTGTAGAGATATAGAACGGGTGTGCACGTGCGCACGTGCAAAGCCATCTCACCCCTGACTTGTGGAAAGGCGGCGGCTGAGAGGTCCCTAACCATACACGAAATGTTCACATAATCTGCCCATCCGTTGGGAGTTATTGCGAGTAAATACTTTTCAACACCCCTCACACGGCACGCGGCACGCGGCACGCGGCACGCGGCACGCGCAGTGGTAGTCACCCACATGAGTCGGCACTGGTCTCAAACAGGGTAGGTTAGATGGGGCTGCTCAGCAAAGAAGTCCGCTAGTCAATCGGATGTGCGGTTGCAGAGATGAGCTTCTCAAAAGCGTCGCCACGGGCCGGGTCGGTCCGCTCATAATCAGATTTTTCCCATACACCACGGAAGGACGAGCGAGCGCTTCGCGCTCGCTCATGATAACTAAGGGGAGACCACACGTATCTACCGCCAACAAACATTCGCTAACAATCTGGTCTGTCAGCACAAAATCTTCGCGGACGACCTAAAGATTGATATGAAAATCGGCCACGACTCCCCAGCTAACTCTGCTCACGATTCACAGGCGTGCCAGAGAGACATAGCCATGCTACAGCGTGTGCCAGAGAGACATAGCCATGCTACAGCGTGTGCCAGAGAGACATAGCCATGCTACAGCATGTGCCAGAGACATAACCATGCTACAGCGTGTGCCAGAGAGACATAACCATGCTACAGCATGTGCCAGAGAGACATAACCATGCTACAGCGTGTGCCAGAGAGACATAGCCATGCTACAGCGTGTGCCAGAGAGACATAACCATGCTACAGTGTGTGCCAGAGAGACATAACCATGCTACAGTGTGTGCCAGAGACACAACCATGCTACAGCGTGTGCCAGAGAGACATAACCATGCTACAGCATGTGCCAGAGAGACATAACCATGCTACAGCGTGTGCCAGAGAGACATAACCATGCTACAGCGTGTGCCAGAGAGACATAGCCATGCTACAGCGTGTGCCAGAGAGACATAACCATGCTACAGTGTGTGCCAGAGAGACATAACCATGCTACAGTGTGTGCCAGAGAGACATAACCATGCTACAGTGTGTGCCAGAGAGACAACCATGCTACAGCGTGTGACAGAGAGACATAGCCATGCTACAGCGTGTGCCAGAGAGACATAGCCATGCTACAGCGTGTGCCAGAGAGACATAACCATGCTAGTGTGTGCCAGAGAGACATAACCATGCTACAGCGTGTGCCAGAGAGACATAACCATGCTACAGTGTGTGCCAGAGACATAACCATGCTACAGCGTGTGCCAGAGAGACATAACCATGCTACAGCGTGTGCCAGAGAGACATAGCCATGCTACAGCATGTGCCAGAGACATAACCATGCTACAGCGTGTGTCAGAGAGACATAACCATGCTACAGCGTGTGCCAGAGAGACATAACCATGCTACAGCATGTGCCAGAGAGACATAACCATGCTACAGTGTGTGCCAGAGAGACATAACCATGCTACAGTGTGTGCCAGAGAGACAACCATGCTACAGCGTGTGACAGAGAGACATAGCCATGCTACAGCGTGTGCCAGAGAGACATAGCCATGCTACAGCATGTGCCAGAGACATAACCATGCTACAGCGACTCAAAATCTGCTTAAGTCAACTGTTTGCAGATCCCGATTTCCTGATGGCCCTATTCAGCTTGCATGTCCGGTCAATCATTGAACACTGCTTGTGTGTATGGTATACTGGCTACTTAAGGGACCTGCGTCTCCTGGAGTCTGTCCAGCGGCGCTGGACCAAGCGTGTTTCAGGCTTGTCCAGCTTGGACTATCAATCACGTCTGAGAGCCCTGAATCAATATTCAGTCTAGGGTAGACTTTTGCAAGCGGATCTGATCCAGTACTGGAAAATATTCCATGCTAAGTGCACTATTGAGTATTGACCCAACTGTCAGGTTTACTCTAGCTCCTCGGACCGGGACAAGGGGTCACAGGTTTAAAATATGCCATCTCCAAGCTCAAACTGATCTTAGAAATAGATTGCTCAGTGTGATGTTGTGTTGAGTCTTGGAACTCTCTCCCGGACCAAGTTGTGGCTGAAAGTGACCTCAATGCATTCAAAACCATGCTGGTTGACTCACTGGGGGAAGCTTTGTATTTATACATGCATTAAATAGAAAGAAAACAATAAAAAGGGAAAACAAAAGAGAAAGAAAGGGGAAAAAGGAGAAAAAAGAAGAAAAAAAGGGAAAAAAGAAAGAGAAGAGAGAGAAAAAATAGGGGAAAAAATCCCAGAGATAGCTGTTGTGCGCTGTAACCCAGTGTTGATAGTTCCAGGAAGTGTCAATAGTAAATGCCTTGTTCTTGACTGTCATTGTAACCAATGTAGGAATAGTGTTTGACAACATGCAGGCTCTCATCTCCGGTCCTGTCAGGCACTTCATATAGTGTCTGAACGCTGATCGGTGAGCCTTGCATACACAGGTTCCCTCTCTTCCCCTCTGATATCCATAGCGCCATGTATTTCCAAGCGAGCCAGGGAACCCTAACAGGCGAGCTGAACGGTGGCCGTTCAAGAGAAGTGGCCTGGGGGCAAAGGAAAAAACTCTGCCATTTTTGGGTCACATGTTTTAAATGAAGGGCTTCCTTCATAGTGTTCTTGTTGTAAACCAGTGGGTTGGGGATCCCAAGAGTTGATTTACAGCTTACTATAGCACGTTCACCATAAAATAGGTCACATGACCAAGAAGAGAAAAATCCAAGATGGAGGCCAATTCCGACCCAGGACACTTCTCCTGAACGGCCACCAGCTGAACCTGGGCTGTCAGCTGCACCTTGTCCCCTGCAGCCAGACTGTAACAGCAGAGTACTACATGGAGAAGGTGCTTAAGAAGACGGCAATGTCAGTGATGCAGCGGAAGAAGCAGAAAGGGTCACCAACCACGGTCAAACTTCTGCCAAGGATCTTAGAAGTGATATTCCAGCAGGACAGCGCTCCGGCTCACAACGCAACCAGGACTCAGGAGTTGTGCCACACCAACCTCCTAGGGTTCTGGGAGAAGGGTGTGTGGCCGGGCAACAGCCCTGACCTGTCACCCATCGAGAATCTCTGGGCCATTGTGCAGGGCAAGCTGGAGCCGGCCACCTCTGAGCAGGCGCTGGTCAGCAACCTGCAGAAGGCTTGGCGCCACATCAGTGCAGACACTGGACAATCTGATGTGCAGGATGGCTGAGCGAATGAGGGAGTGTGTCCAACTGGGGGAGGATGCATCAGTAAACCATGAACCAAGCATCGTTTGTTTCATTGTTAAATAAATGTGAGGAAGGGACAATCAATTTCGGGACACCCTGTAAGAATGTATCAAGAAATTGTTAAATACCAGAACTGATATGTTTTGAAACAAGATCATGAGTAATTTAACCATAAGCCGAAATTATCACATACGATACATTTTGTATTAAATAATGACTTAACTGTGTAAGCAGCATCCACAGTTTTCATGCGTTGCATAAACCAAAACGATCATTTGTGACATCTCGACAAATGTGGCGCATAGATTTCTTTACCGGGCCTGCCATATCCCTTCAACACAGAGTTATAATAATTGTGAATGGCCCTTCACAGAGCACTTAATTCTTCGTGTCGCCATCTGAGGAAGAACATGATAAGAATAAAACATTCTGAAGTCTGCATTTACTGTGCTCAACTCTTGATATCGATTAAAGACGATTAGAGAGAAAGGTGGAAAGTAAGTAAAGCTAAAATATTATCATAACAATACAATTTGGCAGCAGAATTGGTTTCATATACGACGCAATAGTGTCAAAGGAAATAAGCATTGCGTTGATGGTATTTGGCAGCACCTATCGCCAAATAAATGGCAGCAAAGGAGTGTCTTTTCCTACTAGCCCGAGGTCATGGGATTTGCAGGCCCATGGGATTTGCAAAGTGCTTCATTCAAGCCATTTTTTCCATGAATGTTTTCGAAACAACGAATGAGACAAGGCATCTAAAATGAAGCTAAAACATATTTCAAAACCAAGCCATACCACTGAACTCCACTCCACTCCTGAGACTTTACCGAAGCCTGCTTACATAAAATTACGCAAAGCAATCAAATTTGGCACTTGAACGGAATGTTGTTGTAGCATAATACTGTATTGTTGTTATCTAGTCATTTCACGTAAAATATTTGTATTGTGGTAAAATGTTAACTCACAGGAATTGATACACTCACAAGTCACAGTAACGATGGCTCACAGGAATTGATGTACAACGGTAGCCGACGGATGGTTGTATAATGTATATACTAGGTTCTGTTATCACTCAGGTAAG
Source organism: Chirona hameri (assembly GCA_036785665.1). Lineage (NCBI taxonomy): Eukaryota > Metazoa > Arthropoda > Thecostraca > Balanomorpha > Balanidae > Chirona > Chirona hameri. Next base: position 14,034 of record JAXIVJ010011705.1, on the reverse strand, counting down.
ATAAATTATTGGAGTCTTGAAAAGGAAATTCTCAAATACATCTCAGGAATAATCCAAAGGTTATGTAAATGCTCATAATTTGTGTTTCAGGAGAGAAAAAAAAACACTGCGAAAAGTCGTGAACGGTTTGGCGTGTTACTCTAGTAGGACATTCAACCTGGTAGATATACTTGATTTCTAGTATAGGCTTTTGACAGCGTTATTGGAAGTTGGCATCTCGTTGGATGCGCGGTGCTGGTACGAATATCTGCACGTGGCGAAGATTGCAATATATTGGGCTGCGGATTGCCATTCTTCAGAGTTTCAGTTTTTCAATAAACTGGTATGTGTTATGTTTAATTTTGCACCATACATTTTCGCGTGTGAAGGGTATTTTTCACGATCAAATTTGTGCTGTTTCTAAATTATGTGAGGTTATGGCCTGTGAGTTGTAAAACAACCAGCTGTTACAGTTAGGGGTCTTTTAGTCAATTTAGTTAGTCCATCTTTGATCTTGTCATCTCTCATCTGGATCTAAAATGCTGGGTTACAATGTAAATAATGGCAATACCAGACTTTGCATGCTATTAATTTGCAATGTGTTGGGGCTTTTCGTTTTATGTGGCAGTATCATCAACACCAAATGTCTCCAATAACATGAACTCTGGTATTTGGATGTGATTGGAGATTGGATTGGACAGCTTCAGCTACCTACCAATCTATTGTGACTACCAATCATCCCCTTACCTTACCTGATACAGGAAATTTAGGCCACTTGGCCTATAGGGTCCAGATCTCATCAAGCTCCAGGACATGAGGACAATCATTACTCTTAGTAGTCTGGGATGGTGAAAGAGACATCATCCCAGAGTTTATCTAGGCCAGACTTAAACTGGTTGACTGAGGCTGAGAGGACAACAGAATGAGGAAGCGTGGTCCAGTCATTGATGGCTCATATGCAAGCTCATACTCTGGCTGCATGTTGATACCACCGTTCAGGATCTGGAAGATAGCGATCATGTCACCTCACTGTCAGGTGGTAGAGAGATGGCAGGTTGAGGCGTTGAAGCTGTGCTTGATATGGTAGGTGCTTGATCTCCTGCACATGTTTAGTTACCCTTCTCTGTACCCGTTCTACTAACTTTTGGTTGGCCCGGTTGAACGGTCCCCAAATAAGGTTACCATACTCTAAGTGTGGCTGTACCAGGGTCTTGAAGAGAAGAGGTAGAGTCACAGTGTCAATACAGAGGAAGGATTGGATCTCTTCACAAGTGTGAGCATCTGATTTCCTTTTGCAGCTTCTGCAGCAGCCTCCTTGCAGAACTTGAGCACAGGGTCCAGGAAGATGCCCAGCTCCCTCTCAGTGGATGATTTTTCGAGTTTGAATCTTCACATCTTGTAAGATTGGCATGGGTTTCTGGGACCAATGTGGAGAGTCTTACACCTCACTTCATTAAAAGGAAGTTGCCACATATCCGACCATGCAACTACTACATCAAGATCCCCCTGGAGCTGTTCTGACCCAGCACTCAGCGACACATTGTGATATATTTTGGTATCATCTGCAAAGATCTTGATTGAGGTGTGCATGTTTCAGGCAGGTCATTGATGTAGAGGATGAATAGGGATGAACCCAGAACAGCCTTGTGGGACACCACTTGAAACAGGCACCCATGGAGAGCTGCAACCTCTAACTACCACCTGCTGGCATCGACCTGACAGGAATGAGCGGATCCAATGCCTGAGGTTCCTGTGGTAGTCCCGGCCAAACAAGTAAAGAAACTTATAGCTATATTCGAGGTAACGGCAAACATGCAATAGGTACAGACACGACCACGTGCGTGGGGCTCTGACCGGAAACTACCCGGCCCGCCGGCCTGCACGCCGCGGTCACCGTGCGGCCGGCCCGACACCGCCGCGGGCTACAACCGGGCGGCTGCCACGCAGGGGCGGCCCCAGATACCGGCGCGGCGGCGGGCATGATCCCGCCGACTGACTGCCCGGCAGGGGCGGTTACAGGGTTAGTTGTGGGTGGGGCACGACTCCAACATCTCCCCTTCCCACGGCGGAACGGTTACACGAATCGGTTGTGACGTCACTGCATTTCTTCGATGAGCCGTCGGGGGCGACGACTCGTGCGCTGCGATCTGCGAGGCAGAGAGGGCGCCTGCCTGGTCGCCGCGCCGTGCTCTGCGGATGCTGGCGGTGCCTGGAGAGGTCCGGGTGCCGATCGGTCAGACGTTGGTGATGTTTCAGTCGGCGTCGGCTCCGCCTCGGCCGGCGTAGAGTTGCCCCGATCGTGCGGACGGTGCCCTGGCGATACCGCCTGTGGCATCGTGTCGGACGGTGTGAAATCGGGTGGCGCGTGGCCGTACCGGCGTCGGAGGTGACGGCGATTTCTCGCTAGCACTCGGCCGCTCGACAGACGAACTAGATATCGGCGGTATGGCTGTTTCTCTACAACCACCCCGTACCGGTCCCATCGGCGGGTCCTGGGGTCCCACACCGCCACCTGGTTGCCAATACTCAGGTCTTGTAGGTCCCGCGCGTGCTGGTTGTAGGCCTGCTCAATCTTTTCCCGACGGGGGGCAGCGGCTGTTTCTACGGCGTCCGAGGCGCGCTGCCACGACGCGGCGAACTGCCGGCGGTGGGCGGGGAGAGCATCCTGTACGGGCTTGCCGTACACCAGCTGTGCCGGTGACGGTCCGTCAGGTCCCGGGGTGTTCCGCAGCTGCAGTATTCCTCGCGTCCAGCGCTCAGGATCCAGCCGCTGGTCGCGTTGACTCCAGCATCGGCGCAACAATTTCTTTGCCGCTTTCACCGCCGATTCCGCCTTGCCATTCGACTGAGGGTACATGGGAGAAGATCTCTCGTGACGGATCTGCCAGTTCCTCAGGAAGGTCTGGAAGGCGGCGGAGGTAAACTGCGTTCCTCCGTCAGACCATATGATGTCGGGCACCCCGACTCGGCAGAAGATGTCGCGGACGGCGGAGATCAGCTTGCTGACCGGAGCGCTCGTACCGAGGTCAGCAACAAACAGCCACCCCGAGTACCCGTCCACGGCGACTAGGTACTTGCGACCAGCGTGATCGGCGAAGTCCATGTGCAGCTGTTGGAAGGGTCTCTCAGCAGACTTCCTTCGTATCATGGTCTCTTGTTGTTGAGCGGGTAGCTCTCTCTGGCAGAGCGGGCATGAGCGAGTGATGTCTTCGATGTCTCGGTCGATCCCGGGCCAGAAGACTATCTGCCTTGCACGTCCCTTGGTTTTCTCCTTTCCGAGGTGGCTGGCGTGCAGTGCTTCCAAGACGGTGCGTCGGTGTTGCTGTGGGATGACAAGCCTTGATCCGCACACAACGAGTCCGTCGTCCACAGACAGACGGTCGTGGACTGGCCAGTACTTGCGAACAGGTTCTGGTGCTAGAGATTTGGTCACCGGAAACCCCTGTTGCACTGTGGTGAGTAGCAGCTGCATCTCGGGATCTTCAGCGGCGGCCCGCCGCACTTCCTCCAGGCGGACCTCAGTCTTCGTCGCCTGGAGCTCCATCCTGATGATGGAAGAGACCGTCGGCATCGAGGCGTCTTCGCCGATATCGTCGCCTCGCTGGGGGTCTTCGGCTGGTGCTCGAGACAAGGCGTCTGGCACCCGGTGCATCGACCCCGGTCTCCAGACCGCAGTGAAGCTGCCGACTTCTCCTATCCGCAGTCGCAGTCTCTGTAGCCTGGGGTTCTCGATCTCATCCAGAGACTTGCTGTTCATGATGGGGATGAGAGGCCGATGGTCGGTCACGATCTGGTAATGAAGTCCCGACAGGAAGAGGCGACACTTTTTGACGGCCCATGCCACTGCGAGTAGCTCGAGCTCGATGACGGCATATCTTGACTCGCAGTCGGTGAGGAACCTTGATCCGGCCTGGACTACCCGTCGCGATCCGTCGGGCTGCTGCTGGTACAGGACAAACCCCAATCCCTTCAGGCGGCTCGCATCGGTCTCGATGGACGTGGGGCGACTCGGGTCGTAGAACGCCAGCGTTGGAACTGACGACAGGGCAGCTCGAACAACATCGAAGGCGCGCTGGTGCTCTTCGTTCCAGACGAATTCGTTCCGAGAACCGAGGAGTGGACGAAGAGGTCCCATCAGTTCAGCGACGTCGTCTACGAAGGGCGTGACTTGGTTCACCAGGCCGAAGAAGCTCCTCATTTCGGTGATGTTCTTCGGTGTCGGGAACGCCGACAGGGCCTTCGTCAGCTGGGGGTCTGGTCGGTAGCCGTCCTTGGAGACCACAAATCCCGCGAACTTCACAGTCTCCTGTGCCAGCTGCAGCTTCTGCGCATTGAGAGAGATCCCTCTCTCCTGACAGCGCGCCAGGAACCGGCGAACATGCTGCAGGTGCTCCTCCTTTGTGCGGCTGAAGATGACGACATCATCGACGATCTTGCGGAACCCCTCCATTCCCTCGAAGGCCTCGTCCATTCTCCGGTTGTAATGCTCGCTGATGCTGGTGACGCCGTATGGGGCTCGGAGGTAGGCGTACCGACCGAAGGGTGTGACGAATGTCGTCAGGAGCTGACTCTCCTCGCTGAGGGGACACTGATGGTACCCCTTCAAGGCGTCGAAGACGGTGAACCACCGTGCTTCAGAGGCGACGACAGAGGCCACTTCTTCCATGGGCGTTGGAGACTGGTACACTTCGCGCTTGACGTACTTGTTTAGGTGCGATAAATCCACGCACAGTCGGATGCTGCGTCCGTCTTTCTTCGGTGCGACGACGATTGGCGCACACCATTCTGTCGGCTCGGTGACTCTCCGGATGATACCTTCTGCTTCCAGTCGGTCGAGTTCTTCCTGGAGCCGGCTTCGTAGCGACAATGGTACTCGTCGCGGAGTGGTCACACAGAAAGGCTGTGCGTCCTTACGAAGATGGATCCGGAACTCCTCCCCAGGCATTGTGCGGATGTGACCGTCAAACACTTCTGGGAACTCTTTAGCCATCTGGTCGTGCAGTGTGCCACCGGGTGTCCCACCCGAGATGGCGTCCGACTGCCGACGTCCCTGGCCGTTGGCGTTCCCGTCGGGCCGCTCGGTAGGTGCGCGAGCGTACGAAGCTGCGTGTTTGCCAGACTGTGCTGCGTTCGAGCGGAGCTTCTCTGGTGCTACCCCGTCGGACAACGCCCCGGACGCACGAGGGCGTGCGGTGTCTTCAATGCCAGGTGGCACGGCGATCGCGCGATGGGATGCCGGTGCTTCCTGACCGGGTGGGGCGTCTCCTGTAGCCCACCGTATCGGGGCGTCTGCAGCCATCTGTCGAGGGAAGTCCTCGGGAATCAGCCGGAGGCGCTTGGTGACCGCCCAGGACAGCAGAATTCCGGTCACTCCAGGCAAGATGTGCACCGTCTCTGGTACTCTTTCGTCGCCAAGTTCCAAGGTGACTAGGAGTGTTCCAGCTGACCGGATAGTTTTTCCGTCAGCGGCCCGCGGGTGCATGTGGGTTTTCTTCAGATCTTCCCGAAACTCTCTCAGCTGACTGAGGAAGTCCAGTCCGGCGACGGTGATGTCTGCCCCGGTGTCTGGGAGGGCGTTGACGGTCACGAAGGTGCCATTGGGATGTGCCCGAGCACGCAGGCGGATCCGGGGGGCGCTTTGAGCCCCTGTAGCTGCGATGACAGTCGAAGTTCGGCCAGCGTCGTCGCAGTAGTCGCGGTTGTCGGCCTCTCTGTCGCGACGGCGAGTCGGAGACGACCGACAGACGTTCTCGAAGTGTCCCAGCCTCCGGCAGCGGCGGCACTCCCGGCCACGGGCTGGACAGTCGACTGGACGTCGGTGCTGCCGCAGTCCACAGCGATCGCATCGCTCCGAAGGCGGGGCAGCGTACCGCTGTCCCGATGGCTGCGGCTCGGGGCTGCAGCTGCGCCGCGGGCGCTCCGCCCGGCGGCCGTCAGCGTACCGCTGTCCCGGTGGCCTCGGCTCGGGGCTGCAGCTGCGCCGCGGGCGCTCCGCCCGGCGGCCGTCAGCGTACCGCTGTCCTGGTGGCCTCGGCTCGGGGCTGCAGCTGCGCCGCGGGCGCTCCGCCCGGCGGCCGTCAGCGTACCGCTGTCCCGGTGGCCTCGGCTCGGGGCTGTAGCTGCGCCGCGGGCGCTCCGCCCGGCGGCCGTCTGAGCGTCCCCGGTGGCAGGCCCGGCAGGCGTCCGGTGTCGACTCGTGGGACCGGTCCCCGTCACGAGTCCGGTCGCCTCTGATGTGGCAGGCGGCGGCACCGCCGCTGCAGATCTCGGACGCGTCCCGGGCCGCTGCCTCCTGTGCTCTGCAAATGGAGATAGCGGTAGAGAGAGATAGGCCAGGAACGGCACAGAGTCTTTGCACAGTCTCATGTGACCTCAGGCCAATCACAATCCTGTCTCTGATCAATGAATCATTACACGTCGTACAGAAGTTGCACGAGCGTGATAGATCGCGCAGAGATGTGAGAAAATCATCAAATGTCTCATGTTCTGACTGAACTCTGTTATTGAAGTGCACTCTCTGCAATACTTCATTCACTTGCCCGATAGCGTAGGCCTCCAGGTGCTGCAGGATAATGTCGATGTCGCTGCGTTCGGCGTCGTTCAGTGGGAAGTTACGGACGACCCGAAGCGTATCGTCGGAGAGGCACGCCCGTAGTGTGGCGAGCTGCATGGCTGGCTCGTCGAAGCGGAGCTGTGACATCAGCTCGTAGTCCTGCCATCTCTCCCTCCACAGGTAGAAAGCCTCTCCACGATCGGTGGTGATGTCCAGCCGGTCGGGGCGAACAGGCTGTAGCCTCGACCGGGGCCTGGATCGCACGAGGGCTGCAGTCTTCCCCTCGCTGGCCGGTTCACTGTCTTCACCGTCACTCATTGTTACGGCAGGATCTTACGTTAAATTTAGATTAACTGCCGGCTGCGCCATGTGGTAGTCCCGGCCAAACAAGTAAAGAAACTTATAGCTATATTCGAGGTAACGGCAAACATGCAATAGGTACAGACACGACCACGTGCGTGGGGCTCTGACCGGAGACTACCCGGCCCGCCGGCCTGCACGCCGCGGTCACCGTGCGGCCGGCCCGACACCGCCGCGGGCTACAACCGGGCGGCTGCCACGCAGGGGCGGCCCCAGATACCGGCGCGGCGGCGGGCATGATCCCGCCGACTGACTGCCCGGCAGGGGCGGTTACAGGGTTAGTTGTGGGTGGGGCACGACTCCAACAGTTCCCAGTGACACCATAGCTCTCAAGCTTGTACATCAGTCGCTGGTGCAGGACAGAGGCAAATGCTTTCCTGAAGTCGAGGTAGAGGGCGTCAACAGATTCACCCCTTTCAAAGCTGGAGGACCCTGGACGATTCATCTAACTCTTCAAAAGTTGTGAACTGCAGGAGCGCTTGGGTCTGAACCCATGCTGGTTCCTGGAGAGGTTCTGCCCATCCTCTAGACTGCCTGATGGCTCATCAGGCAGTCTGATCAGCGATTCCAGGACCTTAAGGGTATTGCAGTTAAACTCACAGGTCAGTAATTCCCTGGTTATTTTCTGTCACCCTTCTTGAAAATTGGCACAACCACACCCAGCTTCCAATCCTCGGGTAGACAACCAGTGCTGATGGACATGTTGAACAGGATGGTAAGGGGCTTTGCTAGCTGATCGGCCACCTCCCTCAGGACCCTCAGGTGTATGTGGTCAGGACCCTCAGGTGTATGTGGTCAGGACCCTCAGGTGTATGTGGTCAGGACCAGGGGAACTTGTGCTCTTCAGACATTGAGCTTCATCCTTACCATGACTTCAGAGATTACCAGGTCGACTATTGTAGGCTGGTTCATGGGAGGTGTGAACTTGGGGCTGTGGAGAGGTCTTCCTCAGTGAATACAGGTGAAGTACCTGTTGAGAATGGCTGCCTTCATTTGATCATTGTTGGACAATTGACCATGTTCATCCCTTAGATCCTCAATACCAGACTTGGTCTTTAGCCTTTAGTTTGAATATTTCAAAAAATGCTTTAGTGTTATGCTTCATTTCTTTGGATATCCTTTGTCCAAAACTTAATCTCAGTTTTCTTGTCAGGCTGCAGAGCTTGTTTCTGCAGCAGCAGTAGTGTGCATAGTCCATGACATCCCTAGAATGAGTGTATTTGTTCCACAAGGTTGCCTTTTCCCTCTTGAGATTCATTGCACACTTGGTGATATAAGAGGTTTTTTAGATTTTGGACAGGGTTTTGGTATGGCTCTTCCAACTGCTTCCTGTAGGGTGCTCTTGAATATATGATAGGCCTGATGTATGTTGCCATCATACATCTCTGACTAATCCACTTGCTGGAGTATGTCGCTAAACAGGCCGTAGTCTCCCCTGTTGTAGTTGAGAGACGGATGGCAAGGCGTCCGTCGTTCAGTGTAGCATGCCAGGGTGAATTGCAAAACAACATGGTCACTGCAACCAAGACCTGGCGTATACTGCAAGTCTCTTACCATACCCTCTTCATTAGTAAGAATAAGGTCAAGAGTACTTGGAGTCTGACCTAGCCTGCATCTTGTTGGTTTGTGACATGTTGGGTCAGAAAGCAATCCTGCAGGCCGGAGGATTGGAAAATGAAAACCTGATCAGGAAATGTGAGTAGTGACCTGGTGGTTCATCAGCAAATATATGTGTCCAATCAATTTGTGGGGCTTTGAAATACCCCACAAGAAGTATGTGAGAGGGGTTTAAGTTGCAGGCAAGCTTTAACCCTCGCCCTACGGGAGCTTTTTTTCACATTCGCCCTATGGGGGGAGGGGGCCTGACAGGCCCCCCTGTTAACTTCCTAACCAAGCAACTTGGAACAATGCGGTAATAACCAGCGCGTTGCCTGTCATGAGAGGAATCTAACAGTATGCGATGTTTAGGTTTCAGGTCAACGGGTGACCTTCCAGGTCAAGTGAATGACCTCGGATTTACCACGTCCAGAACAGCGATTTTGCTCTTCAGAAAACCTAAAAAATTAGAAATTGATAAATGTAAATAAAAAGGCATGTTCCTAGACCACCTTTGGCTCAGAAATGCAGAAAAGGTAATTATTTGTTCGTATCTTGTCAAAAAAAAGTCAAAAAAGTTATTAAAAAAATGATGTCATCAGTTTCTCACACTTAGGGAGCCATCACTCAGTCGAAAATGAAGATATTGCTTTTAAATTTGGTATGGGTATTGTCCATACTCAGTTCGCTCACATATATTCCGGTTTTTCTAACATCTTTGAAAATTTTGATTTTGTGGGGATTAAAAAAAAAAATCAGGTTTGTTTTAATTTTAGGGGTCAAAACCCCAAAATTTTGCAAATCCGCGATTGACATTTGAAAGAAAATCCCATTTTGTATCTTTGGTGAATTGTGTTTGCAATTTACTTAAAAACCCTGTTTTCTACCATTTTTCAAATATTTATCGTTTTTCCACCAACATGACGTCATAAAAACATCATTACCTCCCAAACTACTTAACCAATTTCAATTACATTTTTTTTACAGAATACGTATAATTGTTGTAAATCAGCTACCGAAAATGTCAAAGATGCGCTGCATGTGTAAAAAGTTATTCAAGAAAAACCTCAAGGGGGGGGGGGGGCTCTGCCAGCCCCCCCCCCCCGTAGGGCGAGGGTTAATGCTTCATCAAGTTCAAGTCAAGCTCGATGCCTGTTTCCTGAGGGACTTGGATGCATCCAGTCACAAGTTTGTCTTCATTCAACAGACTTAGGTTAATCCACAAATTATCCATGTCTGTACTTGCATACTGTGTTACTTCAGCAGAAAATACCCAATTTCAGGTAGCAGTTGGAAGTCAGGAGCTGTTCCGCTGGCGCTGGAAGTTGTGCGACTTGTGGGTGGAGCTGTGTACTTTTTGGTTTGCGGTTCAAGCTAGTCACTTCTTCATTTGTTTTCACAATTATGCCTCTTCTGATGGTCAGGTTTTCTTCTCCTGCCTGCTTCCGAGCAGTGAGCTCATCCCTCAAGTGTTTGCCTTCTTCACGTTCTTTCCTGGATTCGGCGGTTCGCTTGCTAGCACATTGTGCAAGCTGATTGACTGATTGTATAGCCTCTGCCCAGGCTACCGCATTCTTTCGTAAGCACCGCATTCTTTCGTAAGCACCGCATTCCTTCGCCAAAAAATCAAATATATTCGGCTGGAGTCTTTTCAGTCACGAAAACTTGCAGATGGGGGTTTCCCAACACAGGTTACAAAACTGTTATCTCAGTTCAAAACCCCATATTGAAGGTGAGCTATTTCCTTTAAAGGGACACTCCCACCTTCCCAAAAGTTGTCAAATGTAACGCCGCTTGTGGGGCAAAATATGAAGTAATTGCTGCCGGACACGATTATGACATTTGTTTCTCGCAAACAGTCCTCTATTTAATTAAAAGTTAAGTTTTAATATTTGGGTTGATGACGTCATATTGAGCTCTAGAGAGCTTCACAGAAATCATTTACGCTGCCAAAGTATGGGCACAATTATTTCGAGACAATGCTGGCGCTTTGAATACAAAACAAACCGATTAACAAACCATTGAAACGTAGCAAATATCTCCAAGGTTCACCTTAAAACAAGTCGACTTATCATTACCAGTTGGGTAAAGAGAGACGACGCTGTCGGTTTAGAGGCCCTATTCAAATACACATGGGCCTTTTTTACAGATGTCAGATGTCAAAATCAAACTCTAATATCTGTTTGATTAGATCATTGTGGTTGTTTTAACTGCTACCATGCTTAATTTCAATGCCAAGCCATCAAAATGGCTATCTCAACTCAAATATAATGTTAAGGTGTGATAGTCCCTTTAAGTTTAAACAATGTGCGGACAAACGGAGGAACCAAGCGACAAAACAAACGGGAAGGGCGTGCGCGTTAACTCTACGTAGGCGACCGGCCGCCCAGCCGCGTGACCCTCTTCCGCGTCACAGCAGCTTTGGGGTCGTTGTAGCTAAAGTATGCGTTGTCCCCACCTTCTCGGCCGGAGTGTTCTACCTGGTTTACATAGCCTTTTGCTAGTGTTAGATCCTTAAAAAGAGAATCATCCCCAAAGATCATCAATTTACCTTGATGTTTTGTCATAGAAACCTGCAGCATCCAAGGTTTGCTGCCAAATTGTAGTGAGAAATCTACTGGGATTCAAGTTCCTCTGTTGCATTTTGTCTTGGCCTATGGTGGGAATGTGCTCTATTGTAAGAATTGCAGAGGCACTCTTGAATATGATATATATTTTGGATCCATGTCTTGGGTCATGAGTGCATGCACAGTGTACACTGCACATCAGGGTTATGCCCGATGATGCAATTGACTCGAGTTGTCACCATTTTGTACTTGACCCCTGCCGTTTCGGGCAGGGTGCCAGCAGTGTCGAGCGCTGCCGGTAGGAGGCGCTAGATTTCTGTAGGAGCAATTTATCGTCAAGCATTATCTGTTACTAATCTTGTACCTCTACTGAATAGATCCGATCCTGACCCCTGTCATTCCTTCCTTATCAGTTGTGAGTGGCTGCCCGCAAGACGGGAGTAACTTGAGTCAATTGCGCAATCGGGCACAACCCTGCTGCACATGTCTGTCATAGCACATAGCACACATACTGATGGACATTGGACGCTAAGCCACAGGTCTGTAGGATAGGATCTATTCCGTCCCTGGTCGTGGCTAGTCCTGCACCTCAGTATCATACTAGGTCAAAGGTCTGTAGGATAGTATCTATTCAGTCCCTGGCCGTGGCTAGTCCTGCACCTCAGTCTCGTACTAGGTCAAAGGTCTGTAGGATAGTATCTATTCAGTCCCTGGCCGTGGCTAGTCCTGCACCTCAGTCTCATACTAGTCTGCTCTGATATTTTGTCCAGCCTGGCAGGTGATGACATTTTGAGTACTGCGTAGTTGAGTAGGTAGTTTGTGTACCCTTCATCTCAAATCACAATTACAAATAACCACAGCTATTGGTGTCATTCTGTTGTTGGACTCCCCACTGATTCCCCACTACACTGTGATCCTACACTCATCTTACTAGCTTGCAGCGCTCTGCACAATGTTAATATACACTATCATAATAACCTGACAATATTTGATGATTGCCTAATTACCGATAATCTAATTCGCCCACTGACCCTGCTGAATACACGTTTCACAGAAACTCCCGTTGTTTCTTTTTCACGCTTGATATTTCCAACACGAAGTCGCTCCTCCTCTCTGGCCTCACTGATGTATCGGTCTGGTGATGCGTTCCATTATGACAGCCTTGTCACCTTCCCAATCAGGTCTGTTATTGTCCTTGTCAGCAGAAATCCCGGTAACCAGGTGTTAACCTGACGTCGGTAGCAGGTGTTAACCTGATGTCGCTAGCAGGTGTTAACCTGACGTCGGTAACAGGTGTTAACCTGACGTCGGTAGCAGGTGTTAACCTGACGTCGGTAGCAGGTGTTAACCTGACGTCGGTAGCAGGTGTTAACCTGACGTCGGTAGCAGGTGTTAACCTGACGTCGGTATCAGGTGTTAACCTGACGTCGGTAGCAAGTGTTAACCTGATGTCTCTAGCAGGTGTTAACCTGACGTCGGTAGCAGGTGTTAACCTGACGTCGGTAGCAGGTGTTACCCTGATGTCGCTAGCAGGTGTTAACCTGACGTCGCTAGCAGGTGTTAACCTGACGTCGCTAGCAGGTGTTAACCTGACGTCGGTAGCAGGTGTTAACCTGATGTCGATAACAGGTGTTAACCTGATGTGGATAGCCAGGTGTTAACCTGATGTCGATAGCCAGGTGTTAACCTGATGTCCGTACCCAGGTGTTAACCTGAAGTTGGTAACTAGGTGTTAGCCTGATGTCGATAGCCAGAGCTGTTACCCTGACGTCGGTAGCAGGTGTTAACCTCAACCTGACGTCGGTAGTCAGTAGTCGAGTGTTAGTCTGACTTCGGTAGCCAGGTGTTAACCTGACTTCAGTGGCCAGATGTTAACTGTAACATTGTTTTCTTATCTGTGTATTTATATATTTGTCTTGTTTCCAGATTCGAAGATGTCTGAAAATCGCAATCTGCCGAACATCTTAGTCACGGGTGAGTGATCCGTCCACCAGACTCTTGGCGAGCTTATTGCATACTGACATATATACGGAACCACACAGAGAGCGCGCTTCGCAGTGGGCCATTGTGCATACATGCCTCCTGCTCTTTCATTCCTTGCCCGTCGCCGTTCCTTTCATTGCTTACCTGTGATTGCGACACGCTGGCGGAAGTTAGCATTGTTGTTGCCAGTTGGGCTGTCGATTTGAGACGGGACCCTGACCTTGCGTCTCTGCCGTCCGCCGGGGTTGCTTCACCGCTCGACCCGTCAGTCGGGTACCGGCAGCGGCCGTCTCTGCCGGCTGACTGCACACATATGAACGCTGACCCCCCGCCGAGGTCACACGGAGCCCTGACCTTGCGTCTCTGCCGTCCGCCGGGGCTGCGTCACCGCTCTGTCCGTCAGACGGGGCCCTGACCTTGCGTCTCTGCTGTCCGCCGGGGCTGCGTCACCGCTCTGCCCGTCAGTCGGGGCCCTGACCTTGCGTCTCTGCCGTCCGCTGGGGTTGCGTCATCGCTCTGCCCGTCAGCCGGGGCCCTGACCTTGCGTCTCTGCCGTCCGCCGGGGCTGCGTCACCGCTCTGCCCGTCAGACGGGGCCCTGACCTTGCGTCTCTGCTGTCCGCCGGGGCTGCGTCACCGCTCTGCCCGTCAGACGGGGCCCTGACCTTGCGTCTCTGCCGTCCGCCGGGGCTGCGTCACCGCTCTGCCCGTCAGACGGGGCCCTGACCTTGCGTCTCTGCCGTCCGCCGGGGCTGCGTCACCGCTCTGCCCGTCAGACGGGGCCCTGACCTTGCGTCTCTGCCGTCCGCCGGGGCTGCGTCACCGCTCTGCCCGTCAGACGGGGCCCTGACCTTGCGTCTCTGCCGTCCGCCGGGGCTGCGTCACCGCTCTGCCCGTCAGACGGGGCCCTGACCTTGCGTCTCTGCCGTCCGCCGGGGCTGCGTCACCGCTCTGCCCGTCAGACGGGGCCCTGACCTTGCGTCTCTGCCGTCCGCCG
>JAXIVJ010011704.1:0-42716 GCA_036785665.1 Chirona hameri | reverse complement strand
TGTTTTTTATAAATGAAATGGTATGTGATTGTGACATTAGACAAAACAGTTATAAATCATATTTTTTCCATAGGCGGTACCAGGTTAGTCAAAAAGGGAGGTCAAATTGGGAAAAAAATATTAACCGCAGACAAGTTGCTACCCAGCAGTATAAATATTTACTGATCGTAGATAGTTCCTTTTTGCATGTTGCACTTCATCATAAGCGTATCCAGGATCAAAACTGGGGCGGCGCAAGACCTTTTGATAGTATATTATCCGCTATTATGATGCTAACTAGTCAACAGTGACTATTTCACGTACAACTTCAATTAACATTGGTTACCCCTCCCCCCCTTTTTACCCTACCTGGACTCGCCTATTATCTCATAATCGCTAGTAGAGTAGCCTGTGGTGCGTGTTTCATCCGAAAACTGCAGTATGTTATGACATTGTACGTCCATGCCTCTTAGTTTCCTTGCAATAATATGACCCCCTTTCTTCCATTCCTGAGCGCGCCTCTGCAAAAAAAAAGACTTTATTCCCATTTCTGGCCTCATATGTGCATATATAATTATAAGCTAAACGTCTATTGCGCCGTTATCGCTGGCATATCGTCATCACCATGCCAGTCACCCCTCTTTTCATGTGCCTGAACACGCCCCTGAAACTCTATATGTAATAAATTATGCAAATAATGGAAGCAGAAGCTATCTTTTATATCTTGATAGCTATAAATGCCCCTTGCATTGCTCTATTGGCTTCCCGCCAAGCATTGATACTTCCTGGAAACCCCCCCCCCCTTTTTCAAGCCCCTGAAACCGCCTCTGCCATGCAATATTTATGATATTTCATTAACATCAACTAATTTGCACTTGTTGCAATCACCGTAAACCGATGTAACTCCTTCATACTTGAGGCAGTTAGGAAGAAACCGTGAAGATCGCATTTCCGTATTATCGCCAAATGTCGCCTCCGAACCTACCCAAAACTGTGCCCTGAAACCGCCTCTGTTCAGGTTAGGAACTCAAAATTTTGACTCCATATGCGGTATTCAATTCTATGAAAAGTCCCAAAATTTAATGGGCCTGCTCCCAGCCATTCTGGAGATATCTGTGAAAAACATGAGGGGGGGGGGGCGTAATCCGCCCCCCGTTACACATAGGGTTAAAGGCAATAGGTCACTTTGGAAGTTGTCTTGAAATTGTGCTATACGGGGTATTTCGAGCTGAAAAAGCAAATATGGCATTTGTTTGGACGATAGATGGATGTCCGTCGAAAAATGAGCATGTTTCTCTTTTCTCCTTCATGGCCATAACAAAAATTGCGTGACAATTATGACGTCATGCATATGGTATAGCTTGGATATGGCAACTATTGCACACAATAACGACGGACTTTAGACATATATACGCAGGCTGCGTGTAACGTAAACAACCGTTGTGGGAATCCGAAACATGTTTCGTGGAAATGAATCTTCTTTTAAAAGGGGCCACTAGTGCTGTGTCGAAATTACTTAACGTTTGGAGCTAATTGTTTCACACAACCCATTTTTCGATCTGCTCTACAAATCTGCTATCTCAGTTCAAAACTCCATGTTAAAGGTGAACTATTCCCTTTAATAAGCTGGAGTAGGGATCTTTGTACCTCGCTTAGATACGGTAAGTATATGTATGTACCTACAAACCAGTCAAACGTTCTCATTGGATAAGGAACCAAGCAGGCGATTCTTCAACGTTCTTTTCCAATGTGAAGGAGCACTTTGTTCTTTGTTTTGACCTCAGTTGACCTAAGATGACCTTGTAGGGGTCACTGAGCAACAGTTGCATAGGGTCATCAAGAATGGGCTATAGAAACATGATCCTGAAGTAATTGGTCTGATGTAATGCGTATTCTCTGAATGGGAGGCATTTTCATATCTTCATATTGACATATAATGGGGAGGTCACGGAATCGACCTGACCTTAGGTCACAGATATACACAAATCTGCTGTCAATCAATATGCGATGTGTAGGTATTTAACCCTCGCCCGTGCAGCGTCCGATCAGTGCGTGACCGTGCAAGGGAGAGGGGATTGGTACGACCCCCCCCCCCCCCAGCGTTTCGCCCCTAATTGGGCTAGAGCTTCGATTAAAAAACGAGCGTGTTGCTTGTCAAGAGAGTAACCCATTGGTATCCGATTTTAAGGTCCTAGGTCATTAGATGACCTCTGAATTCATGCCAATGACCCAAAATTCAACCAAATGGTAAATCCGTATCAAATTGAATTTAATCGAGCTAGAATCGCGAATGAGCATATAATTATGCTAAATAGATGCCAAATTCGAAATCAGCATAACAAAATGTCATAGAACTGCCAAATTCCAAAAAGGTCATGTCGGGTCATGTCAGGTAATTTGAGGTCAGTGACCTCGGTTGATCTTTAGGGGCGCATGATCCCAGTGGAACATATAATTATGTAAAATGGATCCCATATTTGGAATCAGTGTCACAAAATGTCCTAGAAGCCCAAAAAAGTAATATGAGGTCATCGGATGTAAGTGACCTCGGCTGGACTCTGAAAAGGTCAATGGAGGTCACAATTTCAGTGGAAACCACAACTGTCACCTGGAAACACCTGTGCATATGATCCTGAACGACAAACACTATGAAACTGCACAAGTTACAAGGATTAATACTACGGGACGCCAGTTGCGCCTGACATGACCTTGAAAAACAGGTCAAATGTCACGGGTCATGTGACCTACAACTTTAGAAATTGCATAATATGTGTCAAATTGTTCACCAGTACGGTACTGAAAGTTTCATCGTAATCGGTTGATATTTACGCGAGTTATTCCCGAAAAACCGAGGGGGTGGCATCAACTCCTGCACTGGCGAGGGTTAAGCCTAATTCAATTATGTGAGTTTAAAACTGCTCGGACAAACACTGTTGCCTGTGCACGACCGTTATTTTTTTACGAAGATTGGGTCACTTAATGCAACCTGGTGACCTGACCTGAAGTGACCCGAAGTAAAACAAATATTGCAAAATGTGGTTCATTGAAGCCGTAACAGGTGCACGACAATTTGTTACAAAGACTAAGACAGAAAATCTGACAACAGGTTATCACGATCGATCAGTAAGCTGTTTGAACAGAAGTGCATCAACATATTATAACAATGTCAAACACACACCAATCGTTTTTGCGCTATTTAAAGGAATTATACGGGTTTTTCCCAGAATAAATGAGTTGCATAGTAAAACGTACTTATAAAGGTGGTAGAAGTCCCACGCTAGCCACATTTTTCAGGAAATTTCAGGAAATTAATAAGCAATATTTGAAAAATAAACTTGTTTTGTTCCAACAACACCTGTTACCTAGTTTTTCCCATAAAATTCGATATTTTTCATGATTTTTCATGCCGATACGACACCACCAAATTATCAACGCTATAGGCCAGAGATAAGAAAACCACAAAACCC
This sequence comes from Chirona hameri, assembly GCA_036785665.1. NCBI lineage: Eukaryota > Metazoa > Arthropoda > Thecostraca > Balanomorpha > Balanidae > Chirona > Chirona hameri. The sequence goes on along the minus strand of JAXIVJ010011704.1, from coordinate 39,270 downwards.
GAACGAACAGTGTGTAGTAATAAAGAGTCCCGTAAGTTTTGAATTGCATAATCATTTTGTGATCCAGTGTAGGACTTGCAGATAATTCAAAACTCTAAAATTGATTGCTGCAGATTATAAGATGACAAATGTGGTGGGCAGTAATGCCGATCAAGTACTCTTTATCTGATACAAATCTCGAAAAACGCCAAAGTTTTAATGCTGATAATTGCTGAAATAATAGACTAAATACGCATTGTGGTCCCTGTTATATGTCTTAAACGTGTTTAAAGCTCATACAACTGCAAAAGAGTGCATTTCCTTTCAGGACGGAAACCCGTATAATCCCTTTAATGAGACAGTGCGTATTTCCCAGAAAAACCGGCTTACGTACCTATACTCAAATACACAATGCTTCCTGCTCGATAGAGACTGGTAAAGTTTTTAATCATGCCGCTTGTTGCCAGTCCAATATGGACCAGTAGAATACAACTAACAGCCACTGAATCGGATCCAACGACCACCGTCGTCACATGGGTGCTCAAAATGTTCGCGTTTAAGCCGGCGATCCACTAATAAAACGTCTCTTGGGTTGGTTTTAAGGTCGTCAATTTTGGTTTGCGCGCTGTCTCTGGCCGACGTAAATTCGCCCACATATCGGACGTGCGAGATGCACTGGGCTGGCTCACTGCCCGGCAACTGTACGAACTTCAATCTCTCCACCTTCTTCACAAAATTTCCCAGCTTCCCAGCTTTTGGCCAATTCTGAACTTCGTTCCAGAAGCACCCGCCAGGACGCTGATTTGGCCCTCCCGCGCGTGAGAACTACAACCGGCAAGTGTCGCTTTTTATATAGTACGGTGCAGCGGTACAACACCCTGTCTCGGGACATTCGTGACGTCTTTACCGTCATTTAAACGTAAAGTTGGCACTCTTTTACATGACATCTGATGTGCTGTGCTGGATGTGTGTGCTTGCGATCGTGTATTGTGTGTGTTGTGTTGTTCTACTCAGTGTACGCATGTGTGTCGTTTTTAACATGTATCTCATCTTTTAACCCTGACACGACGCTCAGAATAGCCGGTTGTATGTATCGGAGAGTGTTTTTACCGTAAATACAGTTTGAAGCTGTAAAATGGCATCGGTTACTCGAGGACTAACAAAACTCGTGATTCCGCCCTCCCGTCCCGCCGAATTCTGGTAGCCGTTAGGTGTTGGTGAAAGATAAATATGGAGTGATGATGTGAGGGTGGCAGACCCGGGGCGGGCGGGTATCACATTACACCGTGGGAGAACGCGCCGTCGTGTCGCGACGCGCCGAGCGCCGCCGTATGGATCGTCCATATATTACGTAACGCTTTCTTCGGCAATATCCAACACCCTGTTGAATATTGCCGTTTTAATGTAACGCTTCGTAACGTTTCGACTGAGCCCCGTATATAATTAAGTAGCGCAAACATGTTTGAAGTTTGAACCCCCCTCCCCCCTCTGTAAAACATACAAAATCATGCTTAAAGGAAATAGTTCACCTTCGGGAAATTTTTCAGAACACGATTTTATTATATTTTTTAATACAGTTTCTTTTTTTATTTTCAAAAATGGTCCTACATCGCGCCAATTCAGGACAGAAGGTCGTAAATTATTAATGTTATGGTGTGCGTTATTGGTCTGCGCATGCTCCATGGCAGTGCTGGCACTTTCAGACGGTACGGTACATCCTATATGCGCCGTATTCCTTCGCCAAAAAGTCAAATATCTTCGGCTGGAGTCTTTTCAGCCAAAAAAAGTTCCAGATAAGGATTTCTCAACACGGGCTACAAAACTGCTATTTCAGTTCAAAACCAATGTTGAAAGTGAACTATTTCCTTTAATGCAGCATGAACATCGTCGTGGCGGTCAATATCTTGAATTCCAGACCCTGTGCTAGTCACTCGTATAGGCTTTGTATGATTCTGTTATTGTTTCCGTTTAAGGTTCATTTTAATTGTCCAGCTTTCCGATAACACCCGTGCGACCCCCTCCAGCTATGTAATATGTGTATATATTCATATACAGACAATTATGGCATACATGACACAGGAAAGTAAACACATAGGCGGACGCGTTTCGTCATAAATTACTTCATCAGCACCATATACACAAGATGAAATAATGCACACACTCAAGAAAAGCTATACATCACAGTTTCAATCTATTCGAATTATTTTTTAAAGTTCTAGAAGAATGTGCTATAAAACTTGTTCTAATATACAATCATCCTGAATGATGTAATCGATGTCGCTAACGCAGAGAACGGTGGCGTAATATTCCAGAAACTGAGAGGTGAGATTAACTCAGGTTACTTTTATGGAAACCCAGACACCCAAATAATTTATCCCTATTAGACCAATCATTTTGCATGGATTCCCACGCCAGCTTACAATGTAGCTATACAGCTGAACTCTATTATTTCACCTTGCATACCGAAAACTTATTCCCTGAGATCGTCTGAAGAATGCATAGAAATACTCAGAGTACGGGAGAGGCATGGCACCCTGGCATCTCTTGACGCATCTTCACTCTTTACGAATGTCCCTGTCGATCAGACGATTGATATGCTTCTTGAGAACGTGTACTCTCATGCGTCTATCCCGGCGCCACGTGTACCTAGAGCAAGAGCTAACTCAAACGTCTCTTTGAGATATGCACAAAAGACACTCTTTCCTTTTGCACCCAGACTTGCACCCAGAGGGCAAGCTTTGCCGACAGATCGATGGAGTGGCAATGGGTTCCCCTTGGGGTGTCATTTGCGGAAACGTATTTGGCACAGATAGAATCACTGACCTTAGAGAGCCTAGAAGAAACCTTTCACGTACTGCCGGTACACTGATGACATATTTGTTGATATTGTTGACAAGGAACAACTCATGTGCCTCAAATCCGAACTTGAAGACAAATCAATTATCAAATTCACGTTCGAAATGTCAGTAAACTACCGAATTTCATTTATAGATGTAACAGTTGATGCTTCAAATAAAACAATCGTTATCTCGGTTTACAGGAAACCCACTGATATTGGTAGATGTCTTAAAAGGACTATACGGGTTTCCGTCCTGAAAGTGAATGCACTCTTTTACAGTTGTATGAGCTTTAAACACGTTTAAGACATATAACAGGGACCTCAATGCTCATTTAGTCCATTATTTCAGAAATTATCAGCGTTAAAACTTGAGCGTGTTTCGAGACTAGTATCAGATAACGAGTACTTGATCGGCACTACTGTCCACCACTTTTATCTTAAGATCAATTTGAGAGTTTTGAATTATCTGCAAGTCCTACACTGGATCACAAAATTATTATGCAATTCAAAACTGACGGGACTTTGTATTACTACACACTGTTCGTTGAGGTTTTGTGTTTTTGTGGTTTTCTTTTCTCTGGCCAGTCTGGCTTTTCTCAGCGTTGAGAATTTGGTGGTGGCATATTCATTTTTTGGCATGAAAATTCATGAAAATATATAATTTTATGGGAAAACTAGGTAACTGCTGCTGTCGTTGGAACAAAACAAGTTTATTTTCTTTCAAATATTGCTTATTTTACCGGAAATATGCCATACGTGTGGTGTTTTTATTAGCATAAAAGAGATGACTGGCTCTGCCTCAGCCGGTCCTGCAGAAAATACGCGGTGGCATCACCGCGCACTTTGGAATGACCTTACGTGCAGAAGAGGTCATTTCCAGAAAAATATGGCTGTCGGCAATAGGCGCGCACGCGGGAGACGGCTGGCGGAGCGGCGTCTGGCCACTACTATTACTTTCGGATCCCTGGTCAAAACGGGCCCGTCCCGTTTGGAGGCAGTGCCTCTATATTTCGAAAACCCCTGAAGTTAGGGGGCGGAAGTTTTCGAAGCTGTGTTAGGCGTCGCTCTCCCTATGTGACCAGAAAACTGTTGATCCAGTCCATCTAGAACACACCTTGGTACTTACTTAATGGGTTAACTATTATATTTATGTATTACTATTAAATTATGTATATGTTAAATTTTCAATAATAATTCATCACAATTAAAAATTGATTATAGAATAAGAAATTCGTTAATTAAATCCGTTGCAGACTATGGTCACTAGCGGATCCAGGGGGGGGGGGGGATTGCGGCCATGACTCCCCTCCAAAACGCCTGAAATCGGCACGAAATTGACACATTTCCTGATATGGAAGACAATCTAAGCAGCTTTTACAAGGGAAAGTTTATTTAAATTCGGCTATCAATGCATAACCAAGCGAAATACGATGAGTTTTCAGAATTATGTTATATTTTTGGGGGGAATTTGGCTCCCTCCTAGGCCCACCACCCGCCCCCCCCCCCCCCCCCCCTCCAACCACCGTTCTGGATCCGCCAATGACTATGGTAGTAGCAGTACCATACGCTAGTACTATCAGGTTTATCGGAATGGGCCGGTAATCGCATATCGAAACGTGGCAGCTGACGCCCATCCTCGTCGTGAGTGATTTTCTTGGCCTTAGCAACAAGTGGCGTAGTGCCAACGCAGCATCAAACTTAGTTTTATAATTGTCATTAGCTTTCTCACGGTCTCGATGTGACGTTCCCCACTCCGTCGGTCTGCACCGCTCACGCCTCACCCTCCTCCCCGCCCGACAGCTGCCGGCCGATGCGAGGCGACGTCGGGTCCAGTGTGGTGTCAGATGCCCATTCGCATAAACATATTCCACTGTAGCCGACTTGCGTGTTAGAGTGACGTCATCACCACGCTACTCCCTCCATCTAGCGGGTTTCACTGCAACTAGTAGTTCCAATATGACCACGCCAGACAGTTTTTGATGGCGCAAGCTTGACTGCCACGGCTTTGTGTGTGGCTGTATGCTACGGTTTTGGATGCGGCGAGCACCATTTTGGATGCGGCGAGTTTGGCTCATGAAGATGTCCCCTACCCGGGCGAATTTTGAATGTCGCAAGCGTTGTTGGCAGCGGTTTTGGATGGGACAAGCATTGAATGCTACAACTTTGAACGCTTTGATAGTTCCCCGCGCCAACTAGACGCGCGCCGCCAGGAGGAGCTGCTGCACGCCGCCGTCAGCCTCTTCCTTAACGGAAACGGCGACCACGTGCTGAGCGCGCTGGCTGAGCGGTGGCACGGCGTGCTGCTGCTCTCCCACGCGGCGCCGTGGCAGCACACGCAGCTGATGGCGCTGCTGGCGGCCGCGTTGGCCGCAGCCCGGCCCAGCGTGACTGTGCCACAGCAGGACATCGTCACCGTGATGCTCGCCAAGCTGGCGCTGAAGAAGCGGCACCTGCTGACGGCGGCGCGCGCTGCCAAGACGCTGGCCGTTGTGTTCCATAAGCAGCCCCATGCCGAGACAGACCATCTGCTCAAGAGGCTCACCAAGCAGCTCGAGTTCACGATGGACGCACGGGATGGCGGGGACACCGAGGCAGAGGCGGCGGCTATGGTGGCGCTCGGGGGCGCGCTGGCCAAGGGTCTGGTGCTGCGCGGCCATGGCCAGGCGGCCTACTTCGTGCGCCGGCTGGTGGACTGGCTGGCAGATTAGAGGGCCGGAAACGCGGTCGTCGCCGCCTTCCAGGACCTGCTGTCAGAGGACGCGCTGCTGGGGTTCGAGAACCACTGCACCGTGTGCCTGCTGAACCGGCAGTGGCTCTTCGCCGGCATCTGCGACCAGCTGTCGGCCGGCTTCAGCGCCGAGGGGGCGGCGGCGCCACCTGCGCGCGCCCAGGCGGCCAGCTGGCGGCGCTGCCGGCCAGCGTGGTGTCGGCCCAGCTGACTGATGACGCGTCGCTGAGCGCGGCCGTGCTGCATGTGATGGGCGGAGCTACCGCCGACTCGCCGGCAGCGTTCCAGACGTTTGTGGAGACGCTGGCTCCTCGCCTGCTGCGCGCCGGCCGCAGCTGGATACGCGAGCCGAGGCGCTGCGCTGACTCGCCAGCTGATCCAGCTGAAGACCAAATATGCTGCTGCCGCTGCGGCCTCAGGTGCTCAGCGTGCTGGCCCAGTGTGTAGATGACAAGAAACGACTGCAGTCGTCTGATGCACCAGTCGACTGGTGCGCAGCCAGACGGTGGAGGCCATGAACGCTGCGCGCATGCTGAATGAGCAATATTTGATCAGTTTTGACTTGTGGGTAGCTTGTTTCAATGTTTGCGGAAACGCGGTCGTCGCCGCCTTCCAGGACCTGCTGTCAGAGGACGCGCTGCTGGGGTTCGAGAACCACTGCACCGTGTGCCTGCTGAACCGGCAGTGGCTCTTCGCCGGCATCTGCGACCAGCTGTCGGCCGGCTTCAGCGCCGAGGGGGCGGCGGCGCCACCTGCGCGCGCCCAGGCGGCCAGCTGGCGGCGCTGCCGGCCAGCGTGGTGTCGGCCCAGCTGACTGATGACGCGTCGCTGAGCGCGGCCGTGCTGCATGTGATGGGCGGAGCTACCGCCGACTCGCCGGCAGCGTTCCAGACGTTTGTGGAGACGCTGGCTCCTCGCCTGCTGCGCGCCGGCCGCAGCTGGATACGCGAGCCGAGGCGCTGCGCTGACTCGCCAGCTGATCCAGCTGAAGACCAAATATGCTGCTGCCGCTGCGGCCTCAGGTGCTCAGCGTGCTGGCCCAGTGTGTAGATGACAAGAAACGACTGCAGTCGTCTGATGCACCAGTCGACTGGTGCGCAGCCAGACGGTGGAGGCCATGAACGCTGCGCGCATGCTGAATGAGCAATATTTGATCAGTTTTGACTTGTGGGTAGCTTGTTTCAATGTTTGCTCGCGCTACACGGCGGGCAGCCAGCAGAGGCGTAAATGCTACACGGCGGGCAGCCAGCAGAGGCGTAAATGTTATGGTTACATGTGTATACCTATTCTTGAAACGTCTCAGAAATATATGACATAGCCAGATAAACACTTTGGGAGGCAATGGACGGTAATCTTGACGACACAAACACCCCAGCCGTTTGGCAACACCAGAGCTAGTTTAAGATGAAATTGTTAATTTTAAGTAAACGATGGTGTTATCATTAAAATGGAATTTCCAATGCATTAATTCATAAAGTTGCGATTGATACCAAAAACTACCTGGAAAAGCCGTGTTCTTACCAGCTATAGACCCATTTACCCCAAACGCCCTAATCGCCCCAATCGCCCCATACGCCCCAAACGCCCCAATCGCCGCAAACGCAAAATCCTTCGTGAAAACGGCTATTGCTTACATATCTAGTATATCTACATTCAGTGGCAAATGGTTCACTCGCTGGTCCAGTTACCCTGCTTTTACCACATGCTTCCATATGAAGCTTTTCTGCACAGCGCATAATTTTGTTGACACAGCGCTGAATGACAGGACAACACATCAAATATTCGGCAGGAGAGTCCCCACGACCAAACAGAATATGCAGTGGGTGATTTCTCGACATGGCCTTCAAAACTGCTATCCCAGTTAGAAATCTCGTTATTGAAGTGACTGGTTTCCTTTAAAACAACTTCAGGCTTGAGAGCGTAGGAAACGCACTCAGAAATCGACTTGACAAACAATTATCATGATCGGCACTCATAAGGTTACAGCCAAGGCCCTATAAGAAGGTAGCGTCACCAGGCGATTTGTTTACATTCTGCACCGACCGCTGTGTGACGTCACTGGGCGTCTCTTCGCCCGCGTCCCACTTGTGGAGCCAAGTATCGGTCGGCCGCCAAATCTAGTTCGTGGGATGTAATTTGGTGTGGTACATCCGTACTTCAACAAACTGTCATCATTCGATATATGTGATACATTTTTTTACGAATCAAGCTACGATTCATTTAATCAGCTGTCCATATTCCGACACAAGAAGAGCGAATATGTATTTTGCAATACTGCTCAAGGTGGCCAGCACGTCTCATATAGTTTCCCGACGGGTTGTGACACCCCTCCGAGTGCCATGACAGACCGGGATCCTTCTCAGACAGACGGGGGGTGTTTAGTTACGGTAAACAGAGCTTGTGCAGAAGGGCAGAGTGCGGCTCTCGCCTCCGCCCTCAGTGGCACACAGCGGCAGACAGTCACACACAGAGGCAGACAGTCACGCAGTGGCACAAAGCAGTAGACAGAGGCAGGTCAGAGTGCCGCTCTCGCCCCCCCACTCCCACCCCCACCCGACAGCGGCACACATCGGAACAAAGCAACATACTGTGGCACACACGGCACGGCATTGTCGTTCTCGCCCCCCTACCTCGATGCCAACAGCGGCAGACCAGACAGGCGAGAGTGCCAATCTCACCACATCCTTCGGCGGCGGACAGCGACATGCCAGAATTAAACTCTCGTTCGTTCGTTCGTTACTCCCTCCGGCTCGCATCCAGGGCCATTGCAGCTCAGTTGGGCGCGGAATCCGGCGGTCAAGGCCGCCACCACACCGTCATCGCGCAGGGTAGTCGGGTCCGGGTGGATGACGCCCAGGTGCCGGAGGCGAGCTCTGACCAGGGCGGGGCACCGCTGCAGCACGTGCCGCGGTGTGTCAGCCTCTTCTCTGCATAGCCGGCACACGGCGGCGGGACATCCCTCGGCGCTGCACGTAGGTCGGCGGCCGATCCGGTGGAGGTACTGCTCCGAGCCGCTCCAGTGCCCGGCTCGGAGCTGCCGGATGTCCACCGTAGCAAGACAGTCGCCGTCGCCGACCGGGCCCCGCTGGCGGGTTTCATGATCCTTGTACCGCCCGCCAGCCAGGCCATGATCGCTGCCAGGTGGAGGTGGCGGATCGGGAGACGGCCTTCTGGGTGGTGGCGACGTCGATGGGCGTGTATTGTTGGAGGAGGGCGCTGGCCTCCTTTGCGAAGACGTCCGCTCACTCTCGCCAGCGGCGGCGGCCGGGCTACGGAAGGACAGCGGCGGGGCGGCGGAAGAAGACGCCAGGACAGCGGTCTGTATGCGGTCGCGCAGCGGCCGTTTAGCGACAGATGGTGACAGGTCAGCAATGACTTGGAGCTCCGCCAGATCACTCGGAGCTCCGGCTGTGCTGGCGAACCTGGTTCGCTGCTCTTTCCCGTGCCTTGATCTCAGCGCGAGCGGCATTCAACTACCTGAGCCGCAGGTGGAGGCGACACTGCCACCGGAGTCCGGCACGCCTCCACTGCCGACGGAGTCCAGCACGCCTCCACTGCCGACGGAGTCCAGCACGCCTCCACTGCCGACGGAGTCCAGCACGCCTCCACTGCCTACGGAGTCCAGCACGCCTCCACTGCCACCTGAGTCCGACCACGACTCCACTGCCACCAGAGACCGGAACTCCACTGCCACCAGTCCGGCACGCCTCCACTGACACCTGAGTCCGGCACGCCTCCACTGAGTTGTCTGTCTTCCTGTAGATATGCAACACATTGGTAAATAAATGCAGGGATGTAGCTATATGCACTAATTTAAATATGGTGTGACAAAACATATCACCTTTCTTTGACACCTCCAATTATAGGCTATTAAACTGCATCAAATTTGTATTGTGTGTGACACACAAGCAAATATTTATTGAATTGGCAAACACCAATCTCTTCCAAGACAATCAATACATATTACATACTATGTCAAAATTCATGTTAACCCTCGCCCTACTGGAGGTTTTCACCTTCGCCTTACGGGGGTCCTAAAAAGACCCCGGTTAACTTCCAAACCAAGCAACATAGAGCAACGCGGTAAGAACCAACATGTTGCCTGTCATGTTTGGAATCTAACGGTATGCATTTTGTAGGTTTCGGGTCAACGAGTGACCTTCCAGGTCAAGTGAATGACCTCGATCGACCACGTCCAGAACAGCGATTTTGCTGTCTGAAAACCTCAAAATTTAAAATTGGTAAATGTAAATAAAAATGCATGTTCCTAGACCAGTTTTGTCTCAGAAATACAGAAAAGATAATAATTTGTTCGTATCTGGTAAAAAAAAGTCCAACAATTTATTAAAAAATGACGTCATGAGTTTCTTACACTTATGGAGCCATCACTCAGTCAAAAATAGCAATATTGATTTGAAATTTGGATTGGGTATTGTTCATACTCAGTTATCTCACATATATTCCGGTTTTTCTAACATCTTTGAAAATTTTGATTTGTGGTGATTTGAAGACAAATCATTTAATTTTTATTTTAGGGGTCAAAACACCACACAAAAAAAAATCGGAAATCCGAGATTGCCATTTTCAAGAGAATTACATTTTATATCTTTGGTGAATTGCGTTTGCAATTTGCTTCGATTTTTCAAATATTTATCGTTTTTCCACCAACATGACGTCATCAAGTCATGATTATCTCCCAATCTACTCAACCAATTTCAATTAAAATTTTACAGCATACGTATAATTGTTGTAAACTCAGCTACTGTAAATTTCAGCAAGATGCACCGCATGTGTAAAAAGTTATTCAAGAAAACCTCAGGGGGGCAGTCAGCCCCCCCTAGGGCGAGGGTTAAGATATACATCAGAACCACATAGATATGCACCAGACAATCAGCTCAATCTTTCAATTATATAACTAAATTTGACATCTATGATCCTAGCCTTGATGCTAAGTGATAGATGGTACACAGGAAACATTGAGAAGCTTACAAGTACTAACTGTACATTAATTAATGCAAATGTCAATAAAAAGTAGTGTGTACTTTTTATTGACATTTTGCATTAATTAATGTACAGTTAGTACTAGTGTGTAACTAGTGTGTAAAAAAAGTAGTGTGTAAATTGTCGAGGTCTAGGTAATTATCGTAAAAGACGTGATGTTTTCAATTACTTGAGAAAAGGTGCTTTTCACATATATATATATGCTGCAGGACATACATTGTGAGCGAGGAACGCATTCCTGCCGAACAAGAGAACGCATTCCGAAACGCTTGGGGCACAGATGTCCTTATTGCGTCCTATGGGAGCAATGCGAGAGGAGTGGCGATACTTACCAAGGGAGTTAAAATTAAGGTCTGTAATTCCATGATAGATGTGGGTGGAAACTATATTATAGCTAAGGTAATTATAAATGATGCACAAACATTAATTCTTGCTAATGTATACGGTCCAAATGAGGATAGTCCAACATTTTATGAGGAGTTAGGGAAGATGTGCGAGGAGGTAGGAGATGAAAGCACACCATTGATCATAGGAGGAGATTTCAACTTTGCTTTGAATGGCGTTTTGGATACCGCAAATTATGTACGGGAAAATAACACAAGAGCCAGAGAGGTGTTATTAAGCTTAATGGATGCAAACGGTTGGGTAGACATATTCAGAGAAAGGAATGGCGATGAGAGGAAATATACTTGGAGGAATACGGGTTCCGGTATCAAGCAAGCGCGATTAGATTATTTCATTATTTCTCGAGGACTTATTCCGTATGTATCTGAGGAAAAAATTATACCTGGCTACCGCACAGATCATTCCATGGTGACTTTGAAAATAGATATACAGAAGCATACGAGGGGAAAGGGTTTCTTTAAAATGAATAACTCGCTTTTGCAGTGTGAAGATTATTCTGATACAGTTAGAAAGACCATTATGAACACTCTTCTGATACATGCTTTACCTGTATATGCAGAAGAATTTGTTCGGCAGGATCCTCACGAGGTTGAAGTAAATATAAGTTGGTCTTCTTTTTGGGAAACAATTATATTGAATATGAGAACTGCTACAGTGTCATTTGCGATTCATAGAAGCCGTCGTAAGAAATTAGAAGAACATGATATTATAAAAAAGATCGAGGAACTCGAGGAAATAGTACAATGTAGACCAAATCAGGAGAGGATCACTAATTTAGAGATAGCAAAGGAGAGGCTTGAACAAATCAGGAAAGTTACACTAGAAGGTATTATCACACGCTCTAGAGCAAAATGGCATGAACAAGGGGAAAGGTCAACTGCATACTTTCTTAGCCTGGAAAGACGGGCATTCTCGGCCAAACTTATTGCGTTTCTTGAAGATGGAGTAGGTGGGTTTATAACGAGTCAAAGTAAGATTATACATAGGCTTGTAGAATATTTTACGGCAATGTTTAGAGAACGTCCGAAGGAGCAGTGGACGGAGCAGTTCATGAGTAGTGCCCATATAAAGCAAATCAGTAACAAGGAGAAAGCTTCTCTTAAGTTGCCACTGGACCTAGCAGAGCTTGAGGCAGCGTTGAAAGCAATGAAAAAAACAAAAGTCCTGGTTCAGACGGATTTTCTGTAGAATTTTACCACCATTTTTGGGGTGATTTAAAAATGTTTTTCTTTAAAATGGTAAATGAATGTGTCGACACTGGAGTTCTCCCCTTGACGCTACGCGAAGGGATTCTCACGCTTGTGCCGAAATCGAATAGACCGCGATCAGAAATTAAATCATATAGGCCGATAACTCTGCTAAATGTAAGTTATAAAATCATTGCTGCGGCGATAGCAAATAGAATCAGGAATCTGTTACCATCAATAGTTGACAAGAATCAAACAGGCTTTATGAAGGGTCGATTTATTGGTGACAACACTCGTCTAACATACGATTTGATGCAGGAGTTGAAAAAAGAAAAAAGGAGTGCTCTTTTTGTGAGCTTGGATATTGAGGACGCCTTTAATGCCGTTGATTGGGAGTTTGCGAGGACGGTGATGCAAAGACGAAATTTTCCTGAATCAACACAGAAGTGGTTCAATATGCTCTACATCGGGTCATACTCGCGATTAGTGTATAACGGTCATATTTCGGAAAAGATATTGCTGGAACGATCCTGCCGTCAGGGTGATCCGTTAAGTCCGTACATCTTTTTGATTGTTATAGAATGTGCACTGGAAATGATACGAAACAATGCTAATATCAAAGGTGTTAAGATTGGTAATATGGAGTACAAAATATCTGCCTATGCCGATGATGTGCTGTGCTTTTTGGATGGAAGTGTAAACTCGTGCAGGGCGCTTTTTCACGACTTAGGGATTTTTGCAAAATACTCTGGCCTTAAGCCAAATATTTAAAAAACACAAGCTTTTTGGGTGGGTGCAAGTGAGCAGGAATGTGAAGTGATGGATGGAAACTTTAATTTCAAATGGATGGAGCTGAAAGTTTTGGGAGTTGTGTTTACAAATGATGAGAAGGACGCCCACGAAGAAAATTTCGAAAGTAAATTGAGACTCATACAGTCAATAATGAATAGTTGGAAAAGGAGACATATAACTGTGAGGGGAAAGATAGCCTTAGTTAAAGCACTTCTTTTGCCAAAACTTACTCATATACTTGTCTCTCTCCCAAAACCACCTAAGGATTTTATGAAAAGATTGCAAACCATTATGTTTCGCTTTATATGGGGCGGAAAAGTGGATCGGTTAAAGCGATTGAGTATCTGTAAACCATATACCGAGGGAGGTCTTGCAATGATAGAAGTTGAGACGTATGTCGAAGCTCTTAAAGCGACATGGGTACGAAGGGAAATACAATCAAAACATAGTTGGACCTCACTGTTTCAAGAAACTGTATCTGAAGGTACATATTTATGGGAGATGAATAGCGATTCACTTGTGAAATTGGCCAAACAAATATTCAACCCTTTTTGGGCCGAAGTCTTAAGAGCCTTCGCCAATGTAAGTAGTGGAATAAAGATTGACGCTGAGAATATGAACAGATGCGGTTTGTGGTACTCTGATGTAACAAAACACAAAACAACTTGTATTAAGGCCTGGCGGAAAAGAGGTCTATACTATCTTAGTGACATTATGGACGATTTGGGACATATTTTATCATTTCAGCAGGTAAAAGAAATGTATCAGCTAGGTGGATCGTACTTAGATTACATTGGATTGATTAGGAGCTTATCGCGTGAATGGAAATCTATACCATGGAAAGTGCGAGCTGAATACCCTATTATCCATCCACAAGTGGAGTTCGTATTAAGTAAAGAAAAAGGAGCCAAATATTTGTATAATATTATATTACAAAAACACACTAAAAAAATGAGAAATTCGTGGGAGCAGGGATGGGAAGTAAAATATGGGGAAGTAAACTGGGCAGATATATATCTGTCAATTTACACAAATTCGTCAGTTTACTATCATATTTTAAGTTATAAAATAATTACACAAATTGTCGCTACCAACAAAATGTTGCATATAATGGGCATCAAGGATTCACCAGTGTGTTGCAGGTGCACAGCACACATTAATACCATAGAACATAAGTTTTGGTATTGCAAAGAAGTAAATTGTTTTTGGAAAAATATTGCAAGTTTCATTAATAACCTAGACATAGTAACTAGCATGGTAGCATTTAACTCGAGGAAAATAATTTTTGGTGTATCTGATAACATGGTCATGAATCAGGTTATATCTGTAGGAAAAAGCATGATATCAAAACATATAAACCTTAGTGTGAAATTGTTCACGGTCAAGTTTAAGATTGACATTATGAATGAGAAATGCATGGCACAGAGTCGTTGTGAAATAAGAAAGTTCGATGAAATATGGGGAGGAATAGATAATGCGCTAGCTAATGTGCGATGAAGCAAATGAGGGAGACATGATTATGTCTCTCAAAAAAAAAGAGAAAAAAAGAGAAAAAAAAGTAGTGTGTAAAATAAGCATGACGAAACAATGGTAAAGGTACCTTATATATGCAGGCAATAATTAACCAAGCACCCAAGCAAGTACTTAAAGGAAATAGTACACCTTCAACATGGGATTTTGAACTGAAATAGCAGTTTTGTAGCCTGTGTTGAGAAATCCTTATCAGCAACTTTTCTTGGCTGAAAAGACTCTCCAGCCGAAGATATTTGACTTTTTGGCGAAGGAATGCGGCGCATATATGATATACCGTACCGTCTGAGAGTGCTAGCACTGCATGGAGCATGCGTAGACCAATAACGCACACCATAACATTAATAATTTACGACATTCTGTCCTGAATTGGCGTGATGTAGGACCATTTTTGAAAAGAAAAAAAGAAACTGTATTAAAAAACAATAAAATCGTGTTCTGAAAAATTTCCGAAGGTGAACTATTTCCTTTAAAAGAATGGAAGATGCAAACTATTTAACTGATGCTGATGCCACCTTGAGATGGATGCTGGAAGATTTTTAGAATGGATTGTTGAATGGATTGGTACATTTCTCACCATGGTTCGGCTTATCTTAATGTTTGACCATACTTTAACTTTTCACAAGATGCACTCACTGGTTTCTATATATAATACCTGGCCAATGCTTTCTGTTGAATTTCTGTACAATCTATAGGTATCTACCAGATTGGTTTCCCAGTCTTATGAAGACAATAGGTAGGTAGGTTACTAGGCACTAGCTGTGATGGATGGAAAGTGGAAACCCTTGAATGGATACTTGATAGTAGGTTGGATAATTATGGTTGTGTCTAGTGTATCTAAATTGTAATTGTGGATGCATTTTTTTGTCCCTTTTCAGATTACACCACAGTCCACAAGTTAAACATGCCATCACACTGTGCTATGTCAACCTGTGGATCGTGGGTTGGCAAGAAGCATAAGCGCAAGGAAATGGATTTCGCTTTCCTAAAGAGAAGATGATCTGGGCAGCATGGGTGCACAAGTGTGCTAGGGCAGACCTGTTCAATAGCGAAAATTCTTCTGTCTGCTCTGAGCACTTTGTGGAGGAAGATTATGATGCATCATATAATAAAGATAACTTTAGTTCCTGACACCAAACCGAAGCTCAGAATTGATGCAATCCATTCTAAAAATCTTCCAGCATCCATCTCAAGGTGGCATCAGCATCAGTTAAATAGTTTGCATCTTCCATTCTTTTAAAGGAAATAGTTCACCTTCGGAAATTTTTCAGAACACGATTTTATTGTTTTTTAATACAGTTTCTTTTTTTCTTTTCAAAAATGGTCCTACATCACGCCAATTCAGGACAGAATGTCGTAAATTATTAATGTTATGGTGTGCGTTATTGGTCTACGCATGCTCCATGCAGTGCTAGCACTCTCAGACGGTACGGTATATCATATATGCGCCGCATTCCTTCGCCAAAAAGTCAAATATCTTCGGCTGGAGAGTCTTTTCAGCCAAGAAAAGTTGCTGATAAGGATTTCTCAACACAGGCTACAAAACTGCTATTTCAGTTCAAAATCCCATGTTGAAGGTGTACTATTTCCTTTAAGTACTTGCTTGGGTGCTTGGTTAATTATTGCCTGCATATATAAGGTACCTTTACCATTGTTTCGTCATGCTTATTTTACACACTACTTTTTTTTCTCTTTTTTTCTCTTTTTTTTTGAGAGACATAATCATGTCTCCCTCATTTGCTTCATCGCACATTAGCTAGCGCATTATCTATTCCTCCCCATATTTCATCGAACTTTCTTATTTCACAACGACTCTGTGCCATGCATTTCTCATTCATAATGTCAATCTTAAACTTGACCGTGAACAATTTCACACTAAGGTTTATATGTTTTGATATCATGCTTTTTCCTACAGATATAACCTGATTCATGACCATGTTATCAGATACACCAAAAATTATTTTCCTCGAGTTAAATGCTACCATGCTAGTTACTATGTCTAGGTTATTAATGAAACTTGCAATATTTTTCCAAAAACAATTTACTTCTTTGCAATACCAAAACTTATGTTCTATGGTATTAATGTGTGCTGTGCACCTGCAACACACTGGTGAATCCTTGATGCCCATTATATGCAACATTTTGTTGGTAGCGACAATTTGTGTAATTATTTTATAACTTAAAATATGATAGTAAACTGACGAATTTGTGTAAATTGACAGATATATATCTGCCCAGTTTACTTCCCCATATTTTACTTCCCATCCCTGCTCCCACGAATTTCTCATTTTTTTAGTGTGTTTTTGTAATATAATATTATACAAATATTTGGCTCCTTTTTCTTTACTTAATACGAACTCCACTTGTGGATGGATAATAGGGTATTCAGCTCGCACTTTCCATGGTATAGATTTCCATTCACGCGATAAGCTCCTAATCAATCCAATGTAATCTAAGTACGATCCACCTAGCTGATACATTTCTTTTACCTGCTGAAATGATAAAATATGTCCCAAATCGTCCATAATGTCACTAAGATAGTATAGACCTCTTTTCCGCCAGGCCTTAATACAAGTTGTTTTGTGTTTTGTCAACGAGTGACCTTCCAGGTCAAGTGAATGACCTCGATCGACCACGTCCAGAACAGCGATTTTGCTGTCTGAAAACCTCAAAATTTAAAATTGGTAAATGTAAATAAAAATGCATGTTCCTAGACCAGTTTTGTCTCAGAAATACAGAAAAGATAATAATTTGTTCGTATCTGGTAAAAAAAAGTCCAACAATTTATTAAAAAATGACGTCATGAGTTTCTTACACTTATGGAGCCATCACTCAGTCAAAAATAGCAATATTGATTTGAAATTTGGATTGGGTATTGTTCATACTCAGTTATCTCACATATATTCCGGTTTTTCTAACATCTTTGAAAATTTTGATTTGTGGTGATTTGAAGACAAATCATTTAATTTTTATTTTAGGGGTCAAAACACCACACAAAAAAAAATCGGAAATCCGAGATTGCCATTTTCAAGAGAATTACATTTTATATCTTTGGTGAATTGCGTTTGCAATTTGCTTCGATTTTTCAAATATTTATCGTTTTTCCACCAACATGACGTCATCAAGTCATGATTATCTCCCAATCTACTCAACCAATTTCAATTAAAATTTTACAGCATACGTATAATTGTTGTAAACTCAGCTACTGTAAATTTCAGCAAGATGCACCGCATGTGTAAAAAGTTATTCAAGAAAACCTCAGGGGGGCAGTCAGCCCCCCCTAGGGCGAGGGTTAAGATATACATCAGAACCACATAGATATGCACCAGACAATCAGCTCAATCTTTCAATTATATAACTAAATTTGACATCTATGATCCTAGCCTTGATGCTAAGTGATAGATGGTACACAGGAAACATTGAGAAGCTTACAAGTACTAACTGTACATTAATTAATGCAAATGTCAATAAAAAGTAGTGTGTACTTTTTATTGACATTTTGCATTAATTAATGTACAGTTAGTACTAGTGTGTAACTAGTGTGTAAAAAAAGTAGTGTGTAAATTGTCGAGGTCTAGGTAATTATCGTAAAAGACGTGATGTTTTCAATTACTTGAGAAAAGGTGCTTTTCACATATATATATATGCTGCAGGACATACATTGTGAGCGAGGAACGCATTCCTGCCGAACAAGAGAACGCATTCCGAAACGCTTGGGGCACAGATGTCCTTATTGCGTCCTATGGGAGCAATGCGAGAGGAGTGGCGATACTTACCAAGGGAGTTAAAATTAAGGTCTGTAATTCCATGATAGATGTGGGTGGAAACTATATTATAGCTAAGGTAATTATAAATGATGCACAAACATTAATTCTTGCTAATGTATACGGTCCAAATGAGGATAGTCCAACATTTTATGAGGAGTTAGGGAAGATGTGCGAGGAGGTAGGAGATGAAAGCACACCATTGATCATAGGAGGAGATTTCAACTTTGCTTTGAATGGCGTTTTGGATACCGCAAATTATGTACGGGAAAATAACACAAGAGCCAGAGAGGTGTTATTAAGCTTAATGGATGCAAACGGTTGGGTAGACATATTCAGAGAAAGGAATGGCGATGAGAGGAAATATACTTGGAGGAATACGGGTTCCGGTATCAAGCAAGCGCGATTAGATTATTTCATTATTTCTCGAGGACTTATTCCGTATGTATCTGAGGAAAAAATTATACCTGGCTACCGCACAGATCATTCCATGGTGACTTTGAAAATAGATATACAGAAGCATACGAGGGGAAAGGGTTTCTTTAAAATGAATAACTCGCTTTTGCAGTGTGAAGATTATTCTGATACAGTTAGAAAGACCATTATGAACACTCTTCTGATACATGCTTTACCTGTATATGCAGAAGAATTTGTTCGGCAGGATCCTCACGAGGTTGAAGTAAATATAAGTTGGTCTTCTTTTTGGGAAACAATTATATTGAATATGAGAACTGCTACAGTGTCATTTGCGATTCATAGAAGCCGTCGTAAGAAATTAGAAGAACATGATATTATAAAAAAGATCGAGGAACTCGAGGAAATAGTACAATGTAGACCAAATCAGGAGAGGATCACTAATTTAGAGATAGCAAAGGAGAGGCTTGAACAAATCAGGAAAGTTACACTAGAAGGTATTATCACACGCTCTAGAGCAAAATGGCATGAACAAGGGGAAAGGTCAACTGCATACTTTCTTAGCCTGGAAAGACGGGCATTCTCGGCCAAACTTATTGCGTTTCTTGAAGATGGAGTAGGTGGGTTTATAACGAGTCAAAGTAAGATTATACATAGGCTTGTAGAATATTTTACGGCAATGTTTAGAGAACGTCCGAAGGAGCAGTGGACGGAGCAGTTCATGAGTAGTGCCCATATAAAGCAAATCAGTAACAAGGAGAAAGCTTCTCTTAAGTTGCCACTGGACCTAGCAGAGCTTGAGGCAGCGTTGAAAGCAATGAAAAAAACAAAAGTCCTGGTTCAGACGGATTTTCTGTAGAATTTTACCACCATTTTTGGGGTGATTTAAAAATGTTTTTCTTTAAAATGGTAAATGAATGTGTCGACACTGGAGTTCTCCCCTTGACGCTACGCGAAGGGATTCTCACGCTTGTGCCGAAATCGAATAGACCGCGATCAGAAATTAAATCATATAGGCCGATAACTCTGCTAAATGTAAGTTATAAAATCATTGCTGCGGCGATAGCAAATAGAATCAGGAATCTGTTACCATCAATAGTTGACAAGAATCAAACAGGCTTTATGAAGGGTCGATTTATTGGTGACAACACTCGTCTAACATACGATTTGATGCAGGAGTTGAAAAAAGAAAAAAGGAGTGCTCTTTTTGTGAGCTTGGATATTGAGGACGCCTTTAATGCCGTTGATTGGGAGTTTGCGAGGACGGTGATGCAAAGACGAAATTTTCCTGAATCAACACAGAAGTGGTTCAATATGCTCTACATCGGGTCATACTCGCGATTAGTGTATAACGGTCATATTTCGGAAAAGATATTGCTGGAACGATCCTGCCGTCAGGGTGATCCGTTAAGTCCGTACATCTTTTTGATTGTTATAGAATGTGCACTGGAAATGATACGAAACAATGCTAATATCAAAGGTGTTAAGATTGGTAATATGGAGTACAAAATATCTGCCTATGCCGATGATGTGCTGTGCTTTTTGGATGGAAGTGTAAACTCGTGCAGGGCGCTTTTTCACGACTTAGGGATTTTTGCAAAATACTCTGGCCTTAAGCCAAATATTTAAAAAACACAAGCTTTTTGGGTGGGTGCAAGTGAGCAGGAATGTGAAGTGATGGATGGAAACTTTAATTTCAAATGGATGGAGCTGAAAGTTTTGGGAGTTGTGTTTACAAATGATGAGAAGGACGCCCACGAAGAAAATTTCGAAAGTAAATTGAGACTCATACAGTCAATAATGAATAGTTGGAAAAGGAGACATATAACTGTGAGGGGAAAGATAGCCTTAGTTAAAGCACTTCTTTTGCCAAAACTTACTCATATACTTGTCTCTCTCCCAAAACCACCTAAGGATTTTATGAAAAGATTGCAAACCATTATGTTTCGCTTTATATGGGGCGGAAAAGTGGATCGGTTAAAGCGATTGAGTATCTGTAAACCATATACCGAGGGAGGTCTTGCAATGATAGAAGTTGAGACGTATGTCGAAGCTCTTAAAGCGACATGGGTACGAAGGGAAATACAATCAAAACATAGTTGGACCTCACTGTTTCAAGAAACTGTATCTGAAGGTACATATTTATGGGAGATGAATAGCGATTCACTTGTGAAATTGGCCAAACAAATATTCAACCCTTTTTGGGCCGAAGTCTTAAGAGCCTTCGCCAATGTAAGTAGTGGAATAAAGATTGACGCTGAGAATATGAACAGATGCGGTTTGTGGTACTCTGATGTAACAAAACACAAAACAACTTGTATTAAGGCCTGGCGGAAAAGAGGTCTATACTATCTTAGTGACATTATGGACGATTTGGGACATATTTTATCATTTCAGCAGGTAAAAGAAATGTATCAGCTAGGTGGATCGTACTTAGATTACATTGGATTGATTAGGAGCTTATCGCGTGAATGGAAATCTATACCATGGAAAGTGCGAGCTGAATACCCTATTATCCATCCACAAGTGGAGTTCGTATTAAGTAAAGAAAAAGGAGCCAAATATTTGTATAATATTATATTACAAAAACACACTAAAAAAATGAGAAATTCGTGGGAGCAGGGATGGGAAGTAAAATATGGGGAAGTAAACTGGGCAGATATATATCTGTCAATTTACACAAATTCGTCAGTTTACTATCATATTTTAAGTTATAAAATAATTACACAAATTGTCGCTACCAACAAAATGTTGCATATAATGGGCATCAAGGATTCACCAGTGTGTTGCAGGTGCACAGCACACATTAATACCATAGAACATAAGTTTTGGTATTGCAAAGAAGTAAATTGTTTTTGGAAAAATATTGCAAGTTTCATTAATAACCTAGACATAGTAACTAGCATGGTAGCATTTAACTCGAGGAAAATAATTTTTGGTGTATCTGATAACATGGTCATGAATCAGGTTATATCTGTAGGAAAAAGCATGATATCAAAACATATAAACCTTAGTGTGAAATTGTTCACGGTCAAGTTTAAGATTGACATTATGAATGAGAAATGCATGGCACAGAGTCGTTGTGAAATAAGAAAGTTCGATGAAATATGGGGAGGAATAGATAATGCGCTAGCTAATGTGCGATGAAGCAAATGAGGGAGACATGATTATGTCTCTCAAAAAAAAAGAGAAAAAAAGAGAAAAAAAAGTAGTGTGTAAAATAAGCATGACGAAACAATGGTAAAGGTACCTTATATATGCAGGCAATAATTAACCAAGCACCCAAGCAAGTACTTAAAGGAAATAGTACACCTTCAACATGGGATTTTGAACTGAAATAGCAGTTTTGTAGCCTGTGTTGAGAAATCCTTATCAGCAACTTTTCTTGGCTGAAAAGACTCTCCAGCCGAAGATATTTGACTTTTTGGCGAAGGAATGCGGCGCATATATGATATACCGTACCGTCTGAGAGTGCTAGCACTGCATGGAGCATGCGTAGACCAATAACGCACACCATAACATTAATAATTTACGACATTCTGTCCTGAATTGGCGTGATGTAGGACCATTTTTGAAAAGAAAAAAAGAAACTGTATTAAAAAACAATAAAATCGTGTTCTGAAAAATTTCCGAAGGTGAACTATTTCCTTTAAAAGAATGGAAGATGCAAACTATTTAACTGATGCTGATGCCACCTTGAGATGGATGCTGGAAGATTTTTAGAATGGATTGCATCAATTCTGAGCTTCGGTTTGGTGTCAGGAACTAAAGTTATCTTTATTATATGATGCATCATAATCTTCCTCCACAAAGTGCTCAGAGCAGACAGAAGAATTTTCGCTATTGAACAGGTCTGCCCTAGCACACTTGTGCACCCATGCTGCCCAGATCATCTTCTCTTTAGGAAAGCGAAATCCATTTCCTTGCGCTTATGCTTCTTGCCAACCCACGATCCACAGGTTGACATAGCACAGTGTGATGGCATGTTTAACTTGTGGACTGTGGTGTAATCTGAAAAGGGACAAAAAAATGCATCCACAATTACAATTTAGATACACTAGACACAACCATAATTATCCAACCTACTATCAAGTATCCATTCAAGGGTTTCCACTTTCCATCCATCACAGCTAGTGCCTAGTAACCTACCTACCTATTGTCTTCATAAGACTGGGAAACCAATCTGGTAGATACCTATAGATTGTACAGAAATTCAACAGAAAGCATTGGCCAGGTATTATATATAGAAACCAGTGAGTGCATCTTGTGAAAAGTTAAAGTATGGTCAAACATTAAGATAAGCCGAACCATGGTGAGAAATGTACCAATCTCTTTCACATCCTGATCCACATCACATTAGTCTTCGGTTCGGGAGGCACCTAAACTAGTTTTGTCAAAAGGCAACATCAAAGTTAAGTTTGGGAGCCAGGATCGTGAAATTACTGTTGAATAATTCCTATCAGATATAAGTAACTTTCAGGATCACATTAAAAACAGCACCTAAATAAAACATCGCCCAAAGTCCTAGCCAAACCCTACCCAGATTACCACAATCTTACGAATGGACGCCGTTTTGTTTACGTTTTGAGGCTCCCGGCGCTCGGTCCAAGTGACGCCCAGTGACGTCACTCAAGAGTCGCGGCTAGCAAATCGGGCTTCCCTATGGCCCACAGCACAGGTGAAACCCCCCTGGTTACAGCGTCATTTCGTGAACTATGGCGTCTTTTTTAAGGGCGTGTCCCATGGACGAATAATGCTACTCTAGCTCCACAGCTTGCCGTCCAGTAACATCCCATGCTCCCCCGTGTTAGTGTGGCTGATCCGTATTGGAAGGAGATACGATACGATATATTCTTAATGGTGTATTGCTTGTGATACCACGGTTACGTCACCCGCAGCTCACGCCTGAGCTCGCTCACTGGTGATCGCCAAGTCGGCCGTTGATTTACCCACCACCGTTAGTTTACTTAAACGCCTTTAACCAAAAGTGGCTGCCAATAGTGGCTGGAAATCTGCTGGTCCTTAATAAGTTGACTTATAAATTGGAATGCAGGATCCATCCACTCTGGTTGTTAGTGGTGGACAGGTATCATTAGACCGGACCCATATCTTACAGCACTCCTGGTTGTCACAGTGGTGAGATCCTGGACTGCAAGATGGTTTGATGACATTGTCTGTTTGCAGCGGGATAGTTCCGGCTGTCTTTGGCGGCTGGGGGATCAGATCAGATAAGAATGCACCCCTGTTATCGACGAGCTGAGGGTTCGGCAGCGGCTGCACCATCGTCACCAACAGCACCACCAGGATCAGCAGCATTGATGGCACCATCTGGAACAAAGACAACAGGGTGAACAAAGACAAAGACAACAGGCGTGTTCAGGTGTGGTGCTTCGGCTTATCTTTATTTTGCAGCGTTTTACCCACCGCGTCAGCTCTAGTATTCCCGCGTCATATTTGTCGCCGGAACATTCCAGAACGTTATTAATTCGTATACTTTCATATTATGAATATGTTGTCGGTTAACCAGATTCATCTGCAATTTGTTTTCCGTCTTCATATTTCTCTTGTAACTCATCGTACCTGATTTTCCTATAATCAGTTTCTGTATTCATAACTTCAATTTATATTTAGAACATAGTCGATTTCAGTCTCGGCAACGTGGCATTCTGCCCACTCTCGCTCTGCTCTCGCGCCAACCGGTTGGTTCATTCGTCGCTCGTCTCAAATATTATTACTTTACTCTTCAAACTTAACGTAACCTATTTATCACCATATACTTACATTCACACATTATGTAGCTGTCCACGTTTCTGATCTTCGGCATACTGCCTGGGTATTTAGTTGTCGATTCGGTTGTTGTATCATGTACCCGCTGCTCTCGCTCGGGCCTGATTCATTCGTTCTGTTCTTGGGTTTTGATACCTGAAGTTAATACAACTGTGGGCGTGCATCAATTCGGTTTTCTTCCTCCAATGCTTCTCACCCCACAGTTTTGGTGACTGCCGACGTGATCATGATTCTGACTATCTTCCAACTTAATTTGAACACGCTTTCTTCAACGTGGCAACAACGTGGCGACAATTTACACACTACTTTTTTTACACACTAGTTACACACTAGTACTAACTGTACATTAATTAATGCAAAATGTCAATAAAAAGTACACACTACTTTTTATTGACATTTGCATTAATTAATGTACAGTTAGTACTTGTAAGCTT
Organism: Chirona hameri; assembly: GCA_036785665.1. Classification (NCBI taxonomy): domain Eukaryota; kingdom Metazoa; phylum Arthropoda; class Thecostraca; order Balanomorpha; family Balanidae; genus Chirona; species Chirona hameri. The sequence goes on along the minus strand of JAXIVJ010011704.1, from coordinate 14,410 downwards.
CTCAATGTTTCCTGTGTACCATCTATCACTTAGCATCAAGGCTAGGATCATAGATGTCAAATTTAGTTATATAATTGAAAGATTGAGCTGATTGTCTGGTGCATATCTATGTGGTTCTGATGTATATCTTAACCCTCGCCCTAGGGGGGGCTGACTGCCCCCCTGAGGTTTTCTTGAATAACTTTTTACACATGCGGTGCATCTTGCTGAAATTTACAGTAGCTGAGTTTACAACAATTATACGTATGCTGTAAAATTTTAATTGAAATTGGTTGAGTAGATTGGGAGATAATCATGACTTGATGACGTCATGTTGGTGGAAAAACGATAAATATTTGAAAAATCGAAGCAAATTGCAAACGCAATTCACCAAAGATATAAAATGTAATTCTCTTGAAAATGGCAATCTCGGATTTCCGATTTTTTTTTGTGTGGTGTTTTGACCCCTAAAATAAAAATTAAATGATTTGTCTTCAAATCACCACAAATCAAAATTTTCAAAGATGTTAGAAAAACCGGAATATATGTGAGATAACTGAGTATGAACAATACCCAATCCAAATTTCAAATCAATATTGCTATTTTTGACTGAGTGATGGCTCCATAAGTGTAAGAAACTCATGACGTCATTTTTTAATAAATTGTTGGACTTTTTTTTACCAGATACGAACAAATTATTATCTTTTCTGTATTTCTGAGACAAAACTGGTCTAGGAACATGCATTTTTATTTACATTTACCAATTTTAAATTTTGAGGTTTTCAGACAGCAAAATCGCTGTTCTGGACGTGGTCGATCGAGGTCATTCACTTGACCTGGAAGGTCACTCGTTGACCCGAAACCTACAAAATGCATACCGTTAGATTCCAAACATGACAGGCAACATGTTGGTTCTTACCGCGTTGCTCTATGTTGCTTGGTTTGGAAGTTAACCGGGGTCTTTTTAGGACCCCCGTAAGGCGAAGGTGAAAACCTCCAGTAGGGCGAGGGTTAACATGAATTTTGACATAGTATGTAATATGTATTGATTGTCTTGGAAGAGATTGGTGTTTGCCAATTCAATAAATATTTGCTTGTGTGTCACACACAATACAAATTTGATGCAGTTTAATAGCCTATAATTGGAGGTGTCAAAGAAAGGTGATATGTTTTGTCACACCATATTTAAATTAGTGCATATAGCTACATCCCTGCATTTATTTACCAATGTGTTGCATATCTACAGGAAGACAGACAACTCAGTGGAGGCGTGCCGGACTCAGGTGTCAGTGGAGGCGTGCCGGACTGGTGGCAGTGGAGTTCCGGTCTCTGGTGGCAGTGGAGTCGTGGTCGGACTCAGGTGGCAGTGGAGGCGTGCTGGACTCCGTAGGCAGTGGAGGCGTGCTGGACTCCGTCGGCAGTGGAGGCGTGCTGGACTCCGTCGGCAGTGGAGGCGTGCTGGACTCCGTCGGCAGTGGAGGCGTGCCGGACTCCGGTGGCAGTGTCGCCTCCACCTGCGGCTCAGGTAGTTGAATGCCGCTCGCGCTGAGATCAAGGCACGGGAAAGAGCAGCGAACCAGGTTCGCCAGCACAGCCGGAGCTCCGAGTGATCTGGCGGAGCTCCAAGTCATTGCTGACCTGTCACCATCTGTCGCTAAACGGCCGCTGCGCGACCGCATACAGACCGCTGTCCTGGCGTCTTCTTCCGCCGCCCCGCCGCTGTCCTTCCGTAGCCCGGCCGCCGCCGCTGGCGAGAGTGAGCGGACGTCTTCGCAAAGGAGGCCAGCGCCCTCCTCCAACAATACACGCCCATCGACGTCGCCACCACCCAGAAGGCCGTCTCCCGATCCGCCACCTCCACCTGGCAGCGATCATGGCCTGGCTGGCGGGCGGTACAAGGATCATGAAACCCGCCAGCGGGGCCCGGTCGGCGACGGCGACTGTCTTGCTACGGTGGACATCCGGCAGCTCCGAGCCGGGCACTGGAGCGGCTCGGAGCAGTACCTCCACCGGATCGGCCGCCGACCTACGTGCAGCGCCGAGGGATGTCCCGCCGCCGTGTGCCGGCTATGCAGAGAAGAGGCTGACACACCGCGGCACGTGCTGCAGCGGTGCCCCGCCCTGGTCAGAGCTCGCCTCCGGCACCTGGGCGTCATCCACCCGGACCCGACTACCCTGCGCGATGACGGTGTGGTGGCGGCCTTGACCGCCGGATTCCGCGCCCAACTGAGCTGCAATGGCCCTGGATGCGAGCCGGAGGGAGTAACGAACGAACGAACGAGAGTTTAATTCTGGCATGTCGCTGTCCGCCGCCGAAGGATGTGGTGAGATTGGCACTCTCGCCTGTCTGGTCTGCCGCTGTTGGCATCGAGGTAGGGGGGCGAGAACGACAATGCCGTGCCGTGTGTGCCACAGTATGTTGCTTTGTTCCGATGTGTGCCGCTGTCGGGTGGGGGTGGGAGTGGGGGGGCGAGAGCGGCACTCTGACCTGCCTCTGTCTACTGCTTTGTGCCACTGCGTGACTGTCTGCCTCTGTGTGTGACTGTCTGCCGCTGTGTGCCACTGAGGGCGGAGGCGAGAGCCGCACTCTGCCCTTCTGCACAAGCTCTGTTTACCGTAACTAAACACCCCCCGTCTGTCTGAGAAGGATCCCGGTCTGTCATGGCACTCGGAGGGGTGTCACAACCCGTCGGGAAACTATATGAGACGTGCTGGCCACCTTGAGCAGTATTGCAAAATACATATTCGCTCTTCTTGTGTCGGAATATGGACAGCTGATTAAATGAATCGTAGCTTGATTCGTAAAAAAATGTATCACATATATCGAATGATGACAGTTTGTTGAAGTACGGATGTACCACACCAAATTACATCCCACGAACTAGATTTGGCGGCCGACCGATACTTGGCTCCACAAGTGGGACGCGGGCGAAGAGACGCCCAGTGACGTCACACAGCGGTCGGTGCAGAATGTAAACAAATCGCCTGGTGACGCTACCTTCTTATAGGGCCTTGGCTGTAACCTTATGAGTGCCGATCATGATAATTGTTTGTCAAGTCGATTTCTGAGTGCGTTTCCTACGCTCTCAAGCCTGAAGTTGTTTTAAAGGAAACCAGTCACTTCAATAACGAGATTTCTAACTGGGATAGCAGTTTTGAAGGCCATGTCGAGAAATCACCCACTGCATATTCTGTTTGGTCGTGGGGACTCTCCTGCCGAATATTTGATGTGTTGTCCTGTCATTCAGCGCTGTGTCAACAAAATTATGCGCTGTGCAGAAAAGCTTCATATGGAAGCATGTGGTAAAAGCAGGGTAACTGGACCAGCGAGTGAACCATTTGCCACTGAATGTAGATATACTAGATATGTAAGCAATAGCCGTTTTCACGAAGGATTTTGCGTTTGCGGCGATTGGGGCGTTTGGGGCGTATGGGGCGATTGGGGCGATTAGGGCGTTTGGGGTAAATGGGTCTATAGCTGGTAAGAACACGGCTTTTCCAGGTAGTTTTTGGTATCAATCGCAACTTTATGAATTAATGCATTGGAAATTCCATTTTAATGATAACACCATCGTTTACTTAAAATTAACAATTTCATCTTAAACTAGCTCTGGTGTTGCCAAACGGCTGGGGTGTTTGTGTCGTCAAGATTACCGTCCATTGCCTCCCAAAGTGTTTATCTGGCTATGTCATATATTTCTGAGACGTTTCAAGAATAGGTATACACATGTAACCATAACATTTACGCCTCTGCTGGCTGCCCGCCGTGTAGCATTTACGCCTCTGCTGGCTGCCCGCCGTGTAGCGCGAGCAAACATTGAAACAAGCTACCCACAAGTCAAAACTGATCAAATATTGCTCATTCAGCATGCGCGCAGCGTTCATGGCCTCCACCGTCTGGCTGCGCACCAGTCGACTGGTGCATCAGACGACTGCAGTCGTTTCTTGTCATCTACACACTGGGCCAGCACGCTGAGCACCTGAGGCCGCAGCGGCAGCAGCATATTTGGTCTTCAGCTGGATCAGCTGGCGAGTCAGCGCAGCGCCTCGGCTCGCGTATCCAGCTGCGGCCGGCGCGCAGCAGGCGAGGAGCCAGCGTCTCCACAAACGTCTGGAACGCTGCCGGCGAGTCGGCGGTAGCTCCGCCCATCACATGCAGCACGGCCGCGCTCAGCGACGCGTCATCAGTCAGCTGGGCCGACACCACGCTGGCCGGCAGCGCCGCCAGCTGGCCGCCTGGGCGCGCGCAGGTGGCGCCGCCGCCCCCTCGGCGCTGAAGCCGGCCGACAGCTGGTCGCAGATGCCGGCGAAGAGCCACTGCCGGTTCAGCAGGCACACGGTGCAGTGGTTCTCGAACCCCAGCAGCGCGTCCTCTGACAGCAGGTCCTGGAAGGCGGCGACGACCGCGTTTCCGCAAACATTGAAACAAGCTACCCACAAGTCAAAACTGATCAAATATTGCTCATTCAGCATGCGCGCAGCGTTCATGGCCTCCACCGTCTGGCTGCGCACCAGTCGACTGGTGCATCAGACGACTGCAGTCGTTTCTTGTCATCTACACACTGGGCCAGCACGCTGAGCACCTGAGGCCGCAGCGGCAGCAGCATATTTGGTCTTCAGCTGGATCAGCTGGCGAGTCAGCGCAGCGCCTCGGCTCGCGTATCCAGCTGCGGCCGGCGCGCAGCAGGCGAGGAGCCAGCGTCTCCACAAACGTCTGGAACGCTGCCGGCGAGTCGGCGGTAGCTCCGCCCATCACATGCAGCACGGCCGCGCTCAGCGACGCGTCATCAGTCAGCTGGGCCGACACCACGCTGGCCGGCAGCGCCGCCAGCTGGCCGCCTGGGCGCGCGCAGGTGGCGCCGCCGCCCCCTCGGCGCTGAAGCCGGCCGACAGCTGGTCGCAGATGCCGGCGAAGAGCCACTGCCGGTTCAGCAGGCACACGGTGCAGTGGTTCTCGAACCCCAGCAGCGCGTCCTCTGACAGCAGGTCCTGGAAGGCGGCGACGACCGCGTTTCCGGCCCTCTAATCTGCCAGCCAGTCCACCAGCCGGCGCACGAAGTAGGCCGCCTGGCCATGGCCGCGCAGCACCAGACCCTTGGCCAGCGCGCCCCCGAGCGCCACCATAGCCGCCGCCTCTGCCTCGGTGTCCCCGCCATCCCGTGCGTCCATCGTGAACTCGAGCTGCTTGGTGAGCCTCTTGAGCAGATGGTCTGTCTCGGCATGGGGCTGCTTATGGAACACAACGGCCAGCGTCTTGGCAGCGCGCGCCGCCGTCAGCAGGTGCCGCTTCTTCAGCGCCAGCTTGGCGAGCATCACGGTGACGATGTCCTGCTGTGGCACAGTCACGCTGGGCCGGGCTGCGGCCAACGCGGCCGCCAGCAGCGCCATCAGCTGCGTGTGCTGCCACGGCGCCGCGTGGGAGAGCAGCAGCACGCCGTGCCACCGCTCAGCCAGCGCGCTCAGCACGTGGTCGCCGTTTCCGTTAAGGAAGAGGCTGACGGCGGCGTGCAGCAGCTCCTCCTGGCGGCGCGCGTCTAGTTGGCGCGGGGAACTATCAAAGCGTTCAAAGTTGTAGCATTCAATGCTTGTCCCATCCAAAACCGCTGCCAACAACGCTTGCGACATTCAAAATTCGCCCGGGTAGGGGACATCTTCATGAGCCAAACTCGCCGCATCCAAAATGGTGCTCGCCGCATCCAAAACCGTAGCATACAGCCACACACAAAGCCGTGGCAGTCAAGCTTGCGCCATCAAAAACTGTCTGGCGTGGTCATATTGGAACTACTAGTTGCAGTGAAACCCGCTAGATGGAGGGAGTAGCGTGGTGATGACGTCACTCTAACACGCAAGTCGGCTACAGTGGAATATGTTTATGCGAATGGGCATCTGACACCACACTGGACCCGACGTCGCCTCGCATCGGCCGGCAGCTGTCGGGCGGGGAGGAGGGTGAGGCGTGAGCGGTGCAGACCGACGGAGTGGGGAACGTCACATCGAGACCGTGAGAAAGCTAATGACAATTATAAAACTAAGTTTGATGCTGCGTTGGCACTACGCCACTTGTTGCTAAGGCCAAGAAAATCACTCACGACGAGGATGGGCGTCAGCTGCCACGTTTCGATATGCGATTACCGGCCCATTCCGATAAACCTGATAGTACTAGCGTATGGTACTGCTACTACCATAGTCATTGGCGGATCCAGAACGGTGGTTGGAGGGGGGGGGGGGGGGGGGGCGGGTGGTGGGCCTAGGAGGGAGCCAAATTCCCCCCAAAAATATAACATAATTCTGAAAACTCATCGTATTTCGCTTGGTTATGCATTGATAGCCGAATTTAAATAAACTTTCCCTTGTAAAAGCTGCTTAGATTGTCTTCCATATCAGGAAATGTGTCAATTTCGTGCCGATTTCAGGCGTTTTGGAGGGGAGTCATGGCCGCAATCCCCCCCCCCCCCTGGATCCGCTAGTGACCATAGTCTGCAACGGATTTAATTAACGAATTTCTTATTCTATAATCAATTTTTAATTGTGATGAATTATTATTGAAAATTTAACATATACATAATTTAATAGTAATACATAAATATAATAGTTAACCCATTAAGTAAGTACCAAGGTGTGTTCTAGATGGACTGGATCAACAGTTTTCTGGTCACATAGGGAGAGCGACGCCTAACACAGCTTCGAAAACTTCCGCCCCCTAACTTCAGGGGTTTTCGAAATATAGAGGCACTGCCTCCAAACGGGACGGGCCCGTTTTGACCAGGGATCCGAAAGTAATAGTAGTGGCCAGACGCCGCTCCGCCAGCCGTCTCCCGCGTGCGCGCCTATTGCCGACAGCCATATTTTTCTGGAAATGACCTCTTCTGCACGTAAGGTCATTCCAAAGTGCGCGGTGATGCCACCGCGTATTTTCTGCAGGACCGGCTGAGGCAGAGCCAGTCATCTCTTTTATGCTAATAAAAACACCACACGTATGGCATATTTCCGGTAAAATAAGCAATATTTGAAAGAAAATAAACTTGTTTTGTTCCAACGACAGCAGCAGTTACCTAGTTTTCCCATAAAATTATATATTTTCATGAATTTTCATGCCAAAAAATGAATATGCCACCACCAAATTCTCAACGCTGAGAAAAGCCAGACTGGCCAGAGAAAAGAAAACCACAAAAACACAAAACCTCAACGAACAGTGTGTAGTAATACAAAGTCCCGTCAGTTTTGAATTGCATAATAATTTTGTGATCCAGTGTAGGACTTGCAGATAATTCAAAACTCTCAAATTGATCTTAAGATAAAAGTGGTGGACAGTAGTGCCGATCAAGTACTCGTTATCTGATACTAGTCTCGAAACACGCTCAAGTTTTAACGCTGATAATTTCTGAAATAATGGACTAAATGAGCATTGAGGTCCCTGTTATATGTCTTAAACGTGTTTAAAGCTCATACAACTGTAAAAGAGTGCATTCACTTTCAGGACGGAAACCCGTATAGTCCTTTTAAGACATCTACCAATATCAGTGGGTTTCCTGTAAACCGAGATAACGATTGTTTTATTTGAAGCATCAACTGTTACATCTATAAATGAAATTCGGTAGTTTACTGACATTTCGAACGTGAATTTGATAATTGATTTGTCTTCAAGTTCGGATTTGAGGCACATGAGTTGTTCCTTGTCAACAATATCAACAAATATGTCATCAGTGTACCGGCAGTACGTGAAAGGTTTCTTCTAGGCTCTCTAAGGTCAGTGATTCTATCTGTGCCAAATACGTTTCCGCAAATGACACCCCAAGGGGAACCCATTGCCACTCCATCGATCTGTCGGCAAAGCTTGCCCTCTGGGTGCAAGTCTGGGTGCAAAAGGAAAGAGTGTCTTTTGTGCATATCTCAAAGAGACGTTTGAGTTAGCTCTTGCTCTAGGTACACGTGGCGCCGGGATAGACGCATGAGAGTACACGTTCTCAAGAAGCATATCAATCGTCTGATCGACAGGGACATTCGTAAAGAGTGAAGATGCGTCAAGAGATGCCAGGGTGCCATGCCTCTCCCGTACTCTGAGTATTTCTATGCATTCTTCAGACGATCTCAGGGAATAAGTTTTCGGTATGCAAGGTGAAATAATAGAGTTCAGCTGTATAGCTACATTGTAAGCTGGCGTGGGAATCCATGCAAAATGATTGGTCTAATAGGGATAAATTATTTGGGTGTCTGGGTTTCCATAAAAGTAACCTGAGTTAATCTCACCTCTCAGTTTCTGGAATATTACGCCACCGTTCTCTGCGTTAGCGACATCGATTACATCATTCAGGATGATTGTATATTAGAACAAGTTTTATAGCACATTCTTCTAGAACTTTAAAAAATAATTCGAATAGATTGAAACTGTGATGTATAGCTTTTCTTGAGTGTGTGCATTATTTCATCTTGTGTATATGGTGCTGATGAAGTAATTTATGACGAAACGCGTCCGCCTATGTGTTTACTTTCCTGTGTCATGTATGCCATAATTGTCTGTATATGAATATATACACATATTACATAGCTGGAGGGGGTCGCACGGGTGTTATCGGAAAGCTGGACAATTAAAATGAACCTTAAACGGAAACAATAACAGAATCATACAAAGCCTATACGAGTGACTAGCACAGGGTCTGGAATTCAAGATATTGACCGCCACGACGATGTTCATGCTGCATTAAAGGAAATAGTTCACTTTCAACATTGGTTTTGAACTGAAATAGCAGTTTTGTAGCCCGTGTTGAGAAATCCTTATCTGGAACTTTTTTTGGCTGAAAAGACTCCAGCCGAAGATATTTGACTTTTTGGCGAAGGAATACGGCGCATATAGGATGTACCGTACCGTCTGAAAGTGCCAGCACTGCCATGGAGCATGCGCAGACCAATAACGCACACCATAACATTAATAATTTACGACCTTCTGTCCTGAATTGGCGCGATGTAGGACCATTTTTGAAAATAAAAAAAGAAACTGTATTAAAAAATATAATAAAATCGTGTTCTGAAAAATTTCCCGAAGGTGAACTATTTCCTTTAAGCATGATTTTGTATGTTTTACAGAGGGGGGAGGGGGGTTCAAACTTCAAACATGTTTGCGCTACTTAATTATATACGGGGCTCAGTCGAAACGTTACGAAGCGTTACATTAAAACGGCAATATTCAACAGGGTGTTGGATATTGCCGAAGAAAGCGTTACGTAATATATGGACGATCCATACGGCGGCGCTCGGCGCGTCGCGACACGACGGCGCGTTCTCCCACGGTGTAATGTGATACCCGCCCGCCCCGGGTCTGCCACCCTCACATCATCACTCCATATTTATCTTTCACCAACACCTAACGGCTACCAGAATTCGGCGGGACGGGAGGGCGGAATCACGAGTTTTGTTAGTCCTCGAGTAACCGATGCCATTTTACAGCTTCAAACTGTATTTACGGTAAAAACACTCTCCGATACATACAACCGGCTATTCTGAGCGTCGTGTCAGGGTTAAAAGATGAGATACATGTTAAAAACGACACACATGCGTACACTGAGTAGAACAACACAACACACACAATACACGATCGCAAGCACACACATCCAGCACAGCACATCAGATGTCATGTAAAAGAGTGCCAACTTTACGTTTAAATGACGGTAAAGACGTCACGAATGTCCCGAGACAGGGTGTTGTACCGCTGCACCGTACTATATAAAAAGCGACACTTGCCGGTTGTAGTTCTCACGCGCGGGAGGGCCAAATCAGCGTCCTGGCGGGTGCTTCTGGAACGAAGTTCAGAATTGGCCAAAAGCTGGGAAGCTGGGAAATTTTGTGAAGAAGGTGGAGAGATTGAAGTTCGTACAGTTGCCGGGCAGTGAGCCAGCCCAGTGCATCTCGCACGTCCGATATGTGGGCGAATTTACGTCGGCCAGAGACAGCGCGCAAACCAAAATTGACGACCTTAAAACCAACCCAAGAGACGTTTTATTAGTGGATCGCCGGCTTAAACGCGAACATTTTGAGCACCCATGTGACGACGGTGGTCGTTGGATCCGATTCAGTGGCTGTTAGTTGTATTCTACTGGTCCATATTGGACTGGCAACAAGCGGCATGATTAAAAACTTTACCAGTCTCTATCGAGCAGGAAGCATTGTGTATTTGAGTATAGGTACGTAAGCCGGTTTTTCTGGGAAATACGCACTGTCTCATTAAAGGGATTATACGGGTTTCCGTCCTGAAAGGAAATGCACTCTTTTGCAGTTGTATGAGCTTTAAACACGTTTAAGACATATAACAGGGACCACAATGCGTATTTAGTCTATTATTTCAGCAATTATCAGCATTAAAACTTTGGCGTTTTTCGAGATTTGTATCAGATAAAGAGTACTTGATCGGCATTACTGCCCACCACATTTGTCATCTTATAATCTGCAGCAATCAATTTTAGAGTTTTGAATTATCTGCAAGTCCTACACTGGATCACAAAATGATTATGCAATTCAAAACTTACGGGACTCTTTATTACTACACACTGTTCGTTCGGGTTTTGTGGTTTTCTTATCTCTGGCCTATAGCGTTGATAATTTGGTGGTGTCGTATCGGCATGAAAAATCATGAAAAATATCGAATTTTATGGGAAAAACTAGGTAACAGGTGTTGTTGGAACAAAACAAGTTTATTTTTCAAATATTGCTTATTAATTTCCTGAAATTTCCTGAAAAATGTGGCTAGCGTGGGACTTCTACCACCTTTATAAGTACGTTTTACTATGCAACTCATTTATTCTGGGAAAAACCCGTATAATTCCTTTAAATAGCGCAAAAACGATTGGTGTGTGTTTGACATTGTTATAATATGTTGATGCACTTCTGTTCAAACAGCTTACTGATCGATCGTGATAACCTGTTGTCAGATTTTCTGTCTTAGTCTTTGTAACAAATTGTCGTGCACCTGTTACGGCTTCAATGAACCACATTTTGCAATATTTGTTTTACTTCGGGTCACTTCAGGTCAGGTCACCAGGTTGCATTAAGTGACCCAATCTTCGTAAAAAAATAACGGTCGTGCACAGGCAACAGTGTTTGTCCGAGCAGTTTTAAACTCACATAATTGAATTAGGCTTAACCCTCGCCAGTGCAGGAGTTGATGCCACCCCCTCGGTTTTTCGGGAATAACTCGCGTAAATATCAACCGATTACGATGAAACTTTCAGTACCGTACTGGTGAACAATTTGACACATATTATGCAATTTCTAAAGTTGTAGGTCACATGACCCGTGACATTTGACCTGTTTTTCAAGGTCATGTCAGGCGCAACTGGCGTCCCGTAGTATTAATCCTTGTAACTTGTGCAGTTTCATAGTGTTTGTCGTTCAGGATCATATGCACAGGTGTTTCCAGGTGACAGTTGTGGTTTCCACTGAAATTGTGACCTCCATTGACCTTTTCAGAGTCCAGCCGAGGTCACTTACATCCGATGACCTCATATTACTTTTTTGGGCTTCTAGGACATTTTGTGACACTGATTCCAAATATGGGATCCATTTTACATAATTATATGTTCCACTGGGATCATGCGCCCCTAAAGATCAACCGAGGTCACTGACCTCAAATTACCTGACATGACCCGACATGACCTTTTTGGAATTTGGCAGTTCTATGACATTTTGTTATGCTGATTTCGAATTTGGCATCTATTTAGCATAATTATATGCTCATTCGCGATTCTAGCTCGATTAAATTCAATTTGATACGGATTTACCATTTGGTTGAATTTTGGGTCATTGGCATGAATTCAGAGGTCATCTAATGACCTAGGACCTTAAAATCGGATACCAATGGGTTACTCTCTTGACAAGCAACACGCTCGTTTTTTAATCGAAGCTCTAGCCCAATTAGGGGCGAAACGCTGGGGGGGGGGGGGGTCGTACCAATCCCCTCTCCCTTGCACGGTCACGCACTGATCGGACGCTGCACGGGCGAGGGTTAAATACCTACACATCGCATATTGATTGACAGCAGATTTGTGTATATCTGTGACCTAAGGTCAGGTCGATTCCGTGACCTCCCCATTATATGTCAATATGAAGATATGAAAATGCCTCCCATTCAGAGAATACGCATTACATCAGACCAATTACTTCAGGATCATGTTTCTATAGCCCATTCTTGATGACCCTATGCAACTGTTGCTCAGTGACCCCTACAAGGTCATCTTAGGTCAACTGAGGTCAAAACAAAGAACAAAGTGCTCCTTCACATTGGAAAAGAACGTTGAAGAATCGCCTGCTTGGTTCCTTATCCAATGAGAACGTTTGACTGGTTTGTAGGTACATACATATACTTACCGTATCTAAGCGAGGTACAAAGATCCCTACTCCAGCTTATTAAAGGGAATAGTTCACCTTTAACATGGAGTTTTGAACTGAGATAGCAGATTTGTAGAGCAGATCGAAAAATGGGTTGTGTGAAACAATTAGCTCCAAACGTTAAGTAATTTCGACACAGCACTAGTGGCCCCTTTTAAAAGAAGATTCATTTCCACGAAACATGTTTCGGATTCCCACAACGGTTGTTTACGTTACACGCAGCCTGCGTATATATGTCTAAAGTCCGTCGTTATTGTGTGCAATAGTTGCCATATCCAAGCTATACCATATGCATGACGTCATAATTGTCACGCAATTTTTGTTATGGCCATGAAGGAGAAAAGAGAAACATGCTCATTTTTCGACGGACATCCATCTATCGTCCAAACAAATGCCATATTTGCTTTTTCAGCTCGAAATACCCCGTATAGCACAATTTCAAGACAACTTCCAAAGTGACCTATTGCCTTTAACCCTATGTGTAACGGGGGGCGGATTACGCCCCCCCCCCCTCATGTTTTTCACAGATATCTCCAGAATGGCTGGGAGCAGGCCCATTAAATTTTGGGACTTTTCATAGAATTGAATACCGCATATGGAGTCAAAATTTTGAGTTCCTAACCTGAACAGAGGCGGTTTCAGGGCACAGTTTTGGGTAGGTTCGGAGGCGACATTTGGCGATAATACGGAAATGCGATCTTCACGGTTTCTTCCTAACTGCCTCAAGTATGAAGGAGTTACATCGGTTTACGGTGATTGCAACAAGTGCAAATTAGTTGATGTTAATGAAATATCATAAATATTGCATGGCAGAGGCGGTTTCAGGGGCTTGAAAAAGGGGGGGGGGGTTTCCAGGAAGTATCAATGCTTGGCGGGAAGCCAATAGAGCAATGCAAGGGGCATTTATAGCTATCAAGATATAAAAGATAGCTTCTGCTTCCATTATTTGCATAATTTATTACATATAGAGTTTCAGGGGCGTGTTCAGGCACATGAAAAGAGGGGTGACTGGCATGGTGATGACGATATGCCAGCGATAACGGCGCAATAGACGTTTAGCTTATAATTATATATGCACATATGAGGCCAGAAATGGGAATAAAGTCTTTTTTTTTGCAGAGGCGCGCTCAGGAATGGAAGAAAGGGGGTCATATTATTGCAAGGAAACTAAGAGGCATGGACGTACAATGTCATAACATACTGCAGTTTTCGGATGAAACACGCACCACAGGCTACTCTACTAGCGATTATGAGATAATAGGCGAGTCCAGGTAGGGTAAAAAGGGGGGGAGGGGTAACCAATGTTAATTGAAGTTGTACGTGAAATAGTCACTGTTGACTAGTTAGCATCATAATAGCGGATAATATACTATCAAAAGGTCTTGCGCCGCCCCAGTTTTGATCCTGGATACGCTTATGATGAAGTGCAACATGCAAAAAGGAACTATCTACGATCAGTAAATATTTATACTGCTGGGTAGCAACTTGTCTGCGGTTAATATTTTTTTCCCAATTTGACCTCCCTTTTTGACTAACCTGGTACCGCCTATGGAAAAAATATGATTTATAACTGTTTTGTCTAATGTCACAATCACATACCATTTCATTTATAAAAAACAACATAAAAAATGTTTTTATTCCGTATTTACTTCACCCCCATATTGAGCGACCTGCACACGCCTACGATTTTTGAATTTTCAAACGTCACCGTCATATATCAATTTCCAATTAAATCTCTATCGATTCCTATTAGTTGTGTTAAAATCGGTGGATAAACATGAAAGCTATATTGGATCAAAAATACCACTAAAATTTGTAGTTTCTGCCCCCCTGTTTCCCCCCTATCCAAAATCTATATTTTTTATTATTTAAAAATGTAGATCGTGTTGAGGGGAACCAAAAACCGTTTCATTTTTGAAAATCGGACGAGTAGATCTCGAGATCTCCGGGGGGGGGGGGGGGAATCCGCCGCCCCCCCCTCCCCTGTTACAAATAGGGGTAGCCAGGAGCCTGTTACAAATAGGGTTAAGTGGCAAAACAGCTAAACACCCTGAAG
>JAXIVJ010011703.1:0-42717 GCA_036785665.1 Chirona hameri | reverse complement strand
AGCGTGACACACGTGATCACGTGCCAGGAGGAGGGAACGTGACACGTGGTCACGTGCCAGGAGGAGGGAGCGTGACACACGTGATCCCGTGCCAGGAGGAGGGAACGTGACACGTGGTCACGTGCCAGGAGAGAGAGAGAGAGAGTGACACACGTGGTCACGTGCAGTCCTATAGAGTGCAGTACAACGTGGAATTTGACACTCTGGGGGTCATGGCTCCACCGGGACTCGAACCCGGGCTCCCCATGTGGGATGTTGGTGCATTATACTCATGGCATTACATACATTACATTACACTCATGACATTACATACATTACATTACACTCATGACATTACATACATTACATTACACTCATTCCATTACATACATTACATTACACTCATGACATTACATACATTACATTACACTCATGACATTACATACATTACATTACACTCATGACATTACATACATTACATTACACTCATGACATTACATTCATTACATTACACTCATGACATTACATACATTACATTACACTCATGACATTACATACATTACATTACACTCATGGCATTACATACATTACACTCATGACATTACATACATTACATTACACTCGACATTACATACATTACATTACACTCATGACATTACATACATTACATTACACTCATGACATTACATACATTACATTACACTCATGGCATTACATACATTACATTACACTCATGACATTACATACATTACATTACACTCATGCCATTACATGCATTACATTACACTCATGCCATTACATACATTACATTACACTCATACCATTACATACATTACACTCATGACATTACATACATTACATTACACTCATGACATTACATACATTACATTACACTCATGACATTACATACATTACATTACACTCATGCCATTGCATACATTACATTACACTCATGACATTACATACATTAAATTACATACATTACATTACACTCATGACTTTACATACATTACATTACACTCATGACATTACATGCATTACATTACACTCATTACATTACACTCATGACATTACACTCATGACATTATATACATTACATTACACTCATGCCATTACATACATTACATTACACTCATGACATTACATACATTACATTACACTCATGACATTACATACATTACATTACACTCATGACATTACATACATTACATTATACTCATGACATTACATACATTACATTACACTCATGACATTACATACATTACATTACATCTCTGGCATTACATACATTACATTACACTCATGACATTACACACATTACATTACACTCATGCCATTACACACATTACATTACACTCATGACATTACACACATTACATTACACTCATGACATTACACACATTACATTACATCTCTGGCATTACATGCATTACATTACACTCATGCCATTACATACATTACATTACACTCATGACATTACACACATTACATTACATCTCTGGCATTACATGCATTACATTACACTCATGCCATTACATACATTACATTACACTCATGACATTACACACATTACATTACATCTCTGGCATAACACGTCCTTTGTGACCTTCCCAGCTTGAACTCGGTGCCAATGGGTTGGAAGGCTTGCATTGTATGATCCCGTCCCTGATGTAGCGGCATATATCCCGCGCTGCCATCAGTATTGAGTATAATGCCATTTTCCTTGAACAGTGTTGTCCAGATCGAAATGTGATAGCTTGCCAGTTGGGTTGTTTAAGATGAGTGAAAGGTTTCTTTGCAGTTTTACGTCCCCTTTGAGTAACATTTGGTTATTAAAATACACGCTAGAAGATACGGACCCAAATCTGTACTCCGATGAACGTTTATTGTCGCGCAATGTGCCGCCTTGCCTGGGTATTGAGTCAGCTGAGGCGGTCGCCGAGTGTATACATGTGCCCGAGGCTGCTGCAGGCTGTTTGTGCTGTGACCCGAACGTGACCTCATCGGGCGGCGGCCGCGCGAACTTGTGCAGCTGGGCGAGATAAACTAGCCATCACTCAATCGAACGATGAATCACTGAGTGCAGTGTGTCATACTCATAAGCATCTAAAGAACGGTTTATTGTCGGCGTTCGTAGCCATGGCACATTCTGAGAGAGGTATCAGCTGCGCAATGCTGAAACAATTCAGCTTCAGGCAGACATGACCGACAGATCATCATTATGTGAGGAGCATCACAGGAAGATCAGTATCTATAGGACTCGCCACAAGTACTTTGATCCTATTGAATACATCCACGTCTCACGATCATTGGTACCGTCACGATCACCCTCTGCAAGAGGGTCTCTAGTCGGTCTCCCAGCCTGTCTCTGCTCAGTATCGGCGACATCTGCCGACACTGATGCTGGGTTCCCCAGGGGGCGCGGACGGTGACGTGTGTGGTTGTGCGGACTCGTCTGTACAGTCGAGAAGCGTCCGTGCCGAGCCGAGCAGCCGCGGTCGCAGGGGAGGGAGGGGGAGGTGAGGTGAGAGGCGAGACAGGACAAACAACTAGCTAGCCAGCCCTGCAGCTCTGTGGCTGGCGGCAGAGGCGATAATAGATAAACCAGCCGAGAGAGGACGATATAGTTGCAGCTTGTACGAGTGTCATCTAGCCTCTAGGGAACTTCCTTGTTTTGGTGTTAAAGTCCCCACGCGATAATAATGTCGCCATGCTTGACTAAGAGGTAGCGGATTAATTATTGACCCTTGGGTGGGCCATAATGATAATATGCCAACTCATAAACCTCTATCTGTTCTCCATTTAGCTGTCGTTGGACAGTGTATGCTCATCATTGGTGTACGCCACTGCCGCTCCTGGCCAAAGTACTGTTGCTGTGCTAAAATGTTGCCGCTAAAGTCCCGGGACCGCCAGTTGCTGCTGCAGGCTGCATCTCGGCGCTGACATCTCGGCGTTTAGCTGCATCTGCAGGCTCCTCTGATGGGGCGGGGTGGGGCGCCGGGCGGGTGCTGCCCTCGAGTTCCCAACACCCGCTCCACTGGCGTCTCCTTCCCCCTGCAGGGGCCACCATTCGGGGTGGGCCGCGGTGGGAAGCTGATCTCTGCCATCATCTCCTGACACTGACGTCACACTGACGTCAACAGATTGCCGGCTCGGTGTGAGACAGGGGAACCTGACTTCTGACATCATCTCCTGACACTGACTTCACACTGACGTCAGCAGATTGCCGGGTGGGTGGCAGACAGGGGAAGCAGACCTCTGACATCATCTCCTGACACTGACGTCAGCAGATTGCCGGCTCGGTGTCAGACAGGGGAAGCTGACCTCTGCCATCATCTCCTGACACTGACGTCACACTGACGTCAGCAGATTGCCGGCTGGGTGTCAGACAGGGGAAGCTGACCTCTGACATCATCTCCTCACACTGACGTCAGCAGATTGCCGGCTGGGTGTCAGACAGGGGAAGCTGACCTCTGACATCATCTCCTCACACTGACGTCAGCAGATTGCCGGCTCGGTGTCAGACAGGGGAAGCTGACCTCTGACATCATCTCCTCACACTGACGTCAGCAGATTGCCGGCGGGGTGGCAGACAGCCGCAGTACAGTGACGGTGCTATCCACAGCCGGTGTGACAGACGCGGCGGCTATCATTAGCGATATGACTAGAAGTGACTCATGCCTATGCCCAGAGCGACTCGTTCGGCAGTTCGTCAGGGCGATGGGGGAATATATGATACAAACCGTGCGATCGCATGGCCGGATGTGAGCTGGTGCGTTTGGAGTTTGGACTATATGCTGTCCGAAGTCTGAGCTCTGCCTGGTGTTGATACTGCAGCATTGTATTCAACACGTGAGCTTGGCATGCTGGCTGATGGTGCCACGAACACGTGTTGAGCTCATACTGTATAGTGTATGCACTATGCACATAGTACAGGACGCCTCACCCGATCTGCACAAAATTACATGTATACGATCCTCACTCCTCGTGCCACTTGAACGACATTCTTACCAAAGATCATTGCATTTTTCGCGCGTAACTAGTACGTGGAATGATATCGCAAATATGCTTTTCAGAACTTGCACGTTTTCCCTTGCAGTCGTTAGAGGCACCAAGTATATATTGTTAACCGAAGCGTGTCAAGACTTAACGAGTTGCTCTTACAGCAAACGTGTCCGCTGTCCGCAGTATCTCGGCAAGATACACATCAGCTCGACTCTAACATGCTGTCTCTCCGCAGTGATGAGGTGGAAAGGTTCGACTCTAACATCCTGTCTCTCCGCAGTGATGAGGTGGAAAGGTTCGACTCTAACATCCTGTCTCTCCGCAGTGATGAGGTGGAAAGGCTCGACTCTAACATCCTGTCTCTCCGCAGTGATGAGGTGGAAAGGTTCGACTCTAACATCCTGTCTCTCCGCAGTGATGAGGTGGGAAGGTTCGACTCTAACATCCTGTCTCTCCGCAGTGATGAGGTGGACAGACTCGACTCTAACATCCTGTCTCTCCGCAGTGATGAGGTGGAAAGGCTCGACTAACATCCTGTCTCTCCGCAGTCATGAGGTGGAAAGGCTCGACTCTAACATCCTGTCTCTCCGCAGTGATGAGGTGGAAAGGCTCGACTCTAACATCCTGTCTCCGCAGTGATGAGGTGGAAAGGTTCGACTCTAACATCCTGTCTCTCCGCAGTGATGAGGTGGAAAGGTTTGACTCTAACATCCTGTCTCTCCGCAGTGATGAGGTGGAAAGGTTCGACTCTAACATCCTGTCTCTCCGCAGTCATGAGGTGGAAAGGCTCGACTCTAACATCCTGTCTCTCCGCAGTGATGAGGTGGAA
The DNA here is from genome assembly GCA_036785665.1 of Chirona hameri. NCBI lineage: Eukaryota > Metazoa > Arthropoda > Thecostraca > Balanomorpha > Balanidae > Chirona > Chirona hameri. The sequence goes on along the minus strand of JAXIVJ010011703.1, from coordinate 37,904 downwards.
AGGTTCGACTCTAACATCCTGTCTCTCCGCAGTGATGAGGTGGAAAGGTTCGACTCTAACATCCTGTCTCCGCAGTGATGAGGTGGAAAGGTTCGACTCTAACATCCTGTCTCTCCGCAGTCATGAGGTGGAAAGGTTCGACTCTAGCATCCTGTCTACGCAGTGATGGGGTGGAAAGGCTCGACTCTAACATCCTGTCTCTCCGCAGTGATGAGGTGGACAGACTCGACTCTAACATCCTATCTCTCCGCAGTGATGAGGTGGAAAGGTTCGACTTTAACATCCTGTCTCTCCGCAGTGATGAGGTGGAAAGGCTCGACTCTAACATCCTGTCTCTCCGCAGTGATGAGGTGGAAAGGCTCGACTCTAACATCCTGTCCCTCCGCAGTGATGAGGTGGAAAGGTTCGACTTTAACATCCTGTCTCCGCAGTGATGAGGTGGGAAGGCTCGACTCTAACATCCTGTCTCTCCGCAGTGATGAGGTGGAAAGGTTCGACTTTAACATCCTGTCTCCGCAGTGATGAGGTGGAAAGGTTCGACTCTAACATCCTGTCTCTCCGCAGTGATGAGGTGGACAGACTCGACTCTAACATCCTGTCTCTCCGCAGTGATGAGGTGGACAGACTCGACTCTAACATCCTGTCTCTCCGCAGTGATGAGGTGGGAAGGCTCGACTCTAACATCCTGTCTCTCCGCAGTGATGAGGTGGACAGACTCGACTCTAACATCCTGTCTCTCCGCAGTGATGAGGTGGGAAGGCTCGACTCTAACATCCTGTCTCTCCGCAGTGATGAGGTGGAAAGGCTCGACTCTAGCATCCTGTCTCTCCGCAGTGATGAGGTGGACAGACTCGACTCTAACATGCTGTCTCTCCGCAGTGATGAGGTGGGAAGGCTCGACTCTAACATCCTGTCTCTCCGCAGTGATGAGGTGGAAAGGCTCGACTCTAACATCCTGTCTCTCCGCAGTCATGAGGTGGAAAGGCTCGACTCTAACATCCTGTCTCTCCGCAGTGATGAGGTGGAAAGGCTCGACTCTAACATCCTGTCTCTCCGCAGTGATGAGGTGGACAGACTCGACTCTAACATCCTGTCTCTCCGCAGTGATGAGGTGGAAAGGCTCGACTCTAACATCCTGTCTCTCCGCAGTGATGAGGTGGAAAGGCTCGACTCTAACATCCTGTCTCTCCGCAGTGATGAGGTGGGAAGGCTCGACTCTAACATGCTGTCTCTCCGCAGTGATGAGGTGGGAAGGCTCGACTCTAACATCCTGTCTCTCCGCAGTGATGAGGTGGAAAGGTTCGACTCTAACATCCTGTCTCTCCGCAGTGATGAGGTGGAAAGGCTCGACTCTAACATCCTGTCTCCGCAGTGATGAGGTGGAAAGGTTCGACTCTAACATCCTGTCTCTCCGCAGTGATGAGGTGGGAAGGCTCGACTCTAACATCCTGTCTCCGCAGTGATGAGGTGGAAAGGCTCGACTCTAACATCCTGTCTCTCCGCAGTGATGAGGTGGAAAGGTTCGACTCTAGCATCCTGTCTACGCAGTGATGAGGTGGACAGACTCGACTCTAACATCCTGTCTCTCCGCAGTGATGAGGTGGAAAGGCTCGACTCTAACATCCTGTCTCTCCGCAGTGATGAGGTGGAAAGACTCGACTCTAACATGCTGTCTCTCCGCAGTGATGAGGTGGAAAGGCTCGACTCTAGCATCCTGTCTCCGCAGTGATGAGGTGGAAAGGCTCGACTCTAACATCCTGTCTCTCCGCAGTGATGAGGTGGAAAGGTTCGACTCTAGCATCCTGTCTCCGCAGTGATGAGGTGGACAGACTCGACTCTAACATCCTGTCTCTCCGCAGTGATGAGGTGGAAAGGTTCGACTCTAACATCCTGTCTCTCCGCAGTGATGAGGTGGAAAGGTTCGACTCTAACATCCTGTCTCTCCGCAGTGATGAGGTGGAAAGGTTCGACTCTAACATCCTGTCTCTCCGCAGTGATGAGGTGGAAAGGTTCGACTCTAACATCCTGTCTCTCCGCAGTGATGAGGTGGAAAGGTTCGACTCTAACATCCTGTCTCTCCGCAGTGATGAGGTGGAAAGGTTCGACTTTAACATCCTGTCTCCGCAGTGATGAGGTGGAAAGGTTCGACTCTAACATCCTGTCTCTCCGCAGTGATGAGGTGGAAAGACTCGACTCTAACATCCTGTCTCTCCGCAGTGATGAGGTGGACAGACTCGACTCTAACATCCTGTCTCTCCGCAGTGATGAGGTGGGAAGGCTCGACTCTAACATCCTGTCTCCGCAGTGATGAGGTGGAAAGACTCGACTCTAACATCCTGTCTCTCCGCAGTGATGAGGTGGACAGACTCGACTCTAACATCCTGTCTCTCCGCAGTGATGAGGTGGACAGACTCGACTCTAACATCCTGTCTCTCCGCAGTGATGAGGTGGAAAGACTCGACTCTAACATCCTGTCTCTCCGCAGTGATGAGGTGGAAAGGCTCGACTCTAACATCCTGTCTCTCCGCAGTGATGAGGTGGAAAGGCTCGACTCTAACATCCTGTCTCTCCGCAGTGATGAGGTGGGAAGGCTCGACTCTAACATCCTGTCTCTCCGCAGTGATGAGGTGGAAAGGCTCGACTCTAACATCCTGTCTCTCCGCAGTGATGAGGTGGGAAGGCTCGACTCTAACATCCTGTCTCTCCGCAGTGATGAGGTGGGAAGGCTCGACTCTAACATCCTGTCTCTCCGCAGTGATGAGGTGGACAGACTCGACTCTAACATCCTGTCTCTCCGCAGTGATGAGGTGGGAAGGCTCGACTCTAACATCCTGTCTCTCCGCAGTGATGAGGTGGAAAGACTCGACTCTAACATCCTGTCTCTCCGCAGTGATGAGGTGGACAGACTCGACTCTAACATCCTGTCTCTCCGCAGTGATGAGGTGGAAAGGCTCGACTCTAACATCCTGTCTCTCCGCAGTGATGAGGTGGGAAGGCTCGACTCTAACATCCTGTCTCTCCGCAGTGATGAGGTGGAAAGGCTCGACTCTAACATCCTGTCTCTCCGCAGTGATGAGGTGGAAAGGCTCGACTCTAACATCCTGTCTCTCCGCAGTGATGAGGTGGAAAGACTCGACTCTAACATCCTGTCTCTCCGCAGTGATGAGGTGGACAGACTCGACTCTAACATCCTGTCTCTCCGCAGTGATGAGGTGGGAAGGCTCGACTCTAACATCCTGTCTCTCCGCAGTGATGAGGTGGGAAGGCTCGACTCTAACATCCTGTCTCTCCGCAGTGATGAGGTGGAAAGGCTCGACTCTAACATCCTGTCTCTCCGCAGTGATGAGGTGGGAAGGCTCGACTCTAACATCCTGTCTCTCCGCAGTGATGGGGTGGAAAGGCTCGACTCTAACATCCTGTCTCTCCGCAGTGATGAGGTGGGAAGGCTCGACTCTAACATCCTGTCTCTCCGCAGTGATGAGGTGGAAAGGCTCGACTCTAACATCCTGTCTCTCCGCAGTGATGAGGTGGACAGACTCAACTCTAACATCCTGTCTCTCCGCAGTGATGAGGTGGAAAGGTTCGACTCTAACATCCTGTCTCTCCGCAGTGATGAGGTGGAAAGGCTCGACTCTAACATCCTGTCTCTCCGCAGTGATGAGGTGGGAAGGCTCGACTCTAACATGCTGTCTCTCCGCAGTGATGAGGTGGAAAGGCTCGACTCTAACATCCTGTCTCTCCGCAGTGATGAGGTGGAAAGGTTTGACTCTAACATCCTGTCTCTCCGCAGTGATGAGGTGGGAAGGCTCGACTCTAACATCCTGTCTCTCCGCAGTGATGAGGTGGAAAGGCTCGACTCTAACATCCTGTCTCTCCGCAGTGATGAGGTGGGAAGGCTCGACTCTAACATGCTGTCTCTCCGCAGTGATGAGGTGGAAAGGTTCGACTCTAACATCCTGTCTCTCCGCAGTGATGAGGTGGGAAGGCTCGACTTTAACATCCTGTCTCTCCGCAGTGATGAGGTGGACAGACTCGACTCTAACATCCTGTCTCTCCGCAGTGATGAGGTGGAAAGGTTCGACTCTAACATCCTGTCTCTCCGCAGTGATGAGGTGGAAAGGCTCGACTCTAACATCCTGTCTCCGCAGTGATGAGGTGGAAAGGTTCGACTCTAACATGCTGTCTCTCCGCAGTGATGAGGTGGAAAGGCTCGACTCTAACATCCTGTCTCTCCGCAGTGATGAGGTGGAAAGGTTTGACTCTAACATCCTGTCTCTCCGCAGTGATGAGGTGGGAAGGCTCGACTCTAACATTCTGTCTCTCCGCAGTGATGAGGTGGAAAGGTTCGACTCTAACATCCTTTCTCTCCGCAGTGATGAGGTGGGAAGGCTCGACTCTAACATCCTGTCTCTCCGCAGTGATGAGGTGGAAAGGCTCGACTCTAACATCCTGTCTCTCCGCAGTGATGAGGTGGACAGACTCGACTCTAACATCCTGTCTCTCCGCAGTGATGAGGTGGAAAGGCTCGACTCTAACATCCTGTCTCTCCGCAGTGATGAGGTGGAAAGGCTCGACTCTAACATCCTGTCTCTCCGCAGTGATGAGGTGGAAAGGCTCGACTCTAACATCCTGTCTCTCCGCAGTGATGAGGTGGGAAGGCTCGACTCTAACATGCTGTCTCTCCGCAGTGATGAGGTGGACAGACTCGACTCTAACATCCTGTCTCTCCGCAGTGATGAGGTGGAAAGGTTCGACTCTAACATCCTGTCTCTCCGCAGTGATGAGGTGGACAGACTCGACTCTAACATCCTGTCTCTCCGCAGTGATGAGGTGGAAAGGCTCGACTCTAACATCCTGTCTCTCCGCAGTGATGAGGTGGGAAGGCTCGACTCTAACATCCTGTCTCTCCGCAGTGATGAGGTGGAAAGGCTCGACTCTAACATCCTGTCTCTCCGCAGTGATGAGGTGGGAAGGCTCGACTCTAACGTCCTGTCTCTCCGCAGTGATGCTGGTGCACGCCTCGATGCGACTGCGCAACATCAAGAACAAGCTGACCAACCGGATGGACGCGCTCGTGCTGAAGAAGACGCCGATGGGTCTCTTCCTGGACGAACTGGGGGTGGAGAACGACAAGTTTGTGTTCTGAGGGCTGGACACCACGATAAAGGAACGGAGAAGTGTCAGGTTAGGGGCACCGGAGGTGTGTGGTGCAGTGGCATGGGAACCCAGGATCCGCTGAGGGACGGGGACGGCGAAAGTGATGGCTTTGAGAGATGGGGCTAGCTCGACTGACTGTAGAAATGCTGTCCTGATTAGCGGTGCCTGACGTTTGCCGGTATCGGCGTCGCCTCATGGTGCCAGATATGGTACACTTCACTTGTTCGACTTGGTGCGTGCTTCTGTCCATAGGAGCTGGTGTTATTCGAGGAAGGATGTCGCTGGGCGCACTGTGCGCCGTTGACCCGGCCTTCACGCGGTCATTCCACAGGACAGCTGGCCTCGTCGACTGTGATACGGCTGAGGTTGTGGGTTCGAAACCCGGTCGAGACGCCTGTTTTGTGGAAATGATAGTTGGTAGGTTGTTTTATGGTTAATAGGCTGGCTATGGTTATTAGTTGATGTTTTTACGTTTTTACAAATTATATGTTAGCAGCTAGCTACCGAAGTGTCGGTGTATGGCTATTGAACGGTGTGCCTTACGGCCGCATATCATTCGTTGGGCCGTGTGGCGTGATTCTGGTGCCTTTCAGCTGCTAATTCACATATGCCGAAGAGGTGATCGCGTGACATACGCTGTAGCGTAGTGGAGCGTGACGCGTTGACTTGCTGCGGTGTACCGTATGGTTAGGTCGAGGAGTGTGGGTGCATCGATAACGGGAGTGGTTTTGTCCCGCCTTCGACGCGAAACCGACCCGATGAGTAGCTTTCAGCTTTGCCATGGCAGCTACAATTGCGCCATCTTTATGCTTAGAACGGAGTCTTCCAGCTGGATTGTTAAACCCCCTTATACCGGGCTGGCCGTGGACGTCGTTCGGCAGTGTGTGCTTCTATGCCGTATCTTCCTGTTGCTGTGCGGCTGCCCGCCGTCGAGCCGTCCGACGAAGACGCGTCCGACCCTGTTGCCTGTATCTAGTCACGATACGCTTCTCTGACCCGCACGTCTCGCCGCCCGCGTCTTCCCGCGGTGGTCGGCGAGCCACCGCGCTCTGTGCTGTGTTCGTGCTAATACATCTGCGTGGGAGAGCTTCTGAGACTGTATTTTTTTTTAGAATGAAGGATTTAGCCGGGTAAACGGTGGAAGTAGCCGGTAAAGTCGTACGTCAGTCGGGACTACTGATGCTTCTTTCAGTAGTTTGTTTCATGAGCATTGATATGGCAAATGTTCAAATTGTTCCACAATCGAATCAAACGCTCTACAAGCGAACGCCGGTTGCTTAATGTGCACCTTTCTTCGTTGTATATTCTCAACCCTTTGATTGGTTTATCCTGAAACAAACTCGGCCCCACCCCACCAGGGCGCAACTACCAACAGACAACAGCAAAAAGATGGACATGTGTATTGAGAGAGACGGTCAACTCGCAGCACACAAATGCCGACGCGAACAACGACACACCCATCGCACAGCACACTCATCGCACGGTCCAGTCCAGAGCAGCAGCACACTTTCTGTTCTGATGGCGCAGACAGCACAGACCAGCCCGCCCTCGTGGCGCCTGTTCTGTGGGTCACCAACACGGCACAGCAGACAGCGGCAGTTCTGTACATTCTAACTGTTCTCCCGTCCGTATAGATGTCGCCCCCGTCTGGTCGCTGGTCTTGGCATGTCGCCCCTCCGTCGTTGAGTGCGTACGGGGCCACCTGTGACACGTTACTGGTCGCCGCTGGGCTTGGAGGCGGCGTTGGCCCGCAGCACGGCGCCGGGGCTCGGGTAGGGTCGCTGCTGGAACAGCGGCCCGGACGCCGTCGAGTCGACGCCAGACTTGACGTCACGTTCCAGACCGGCCGACCACGAGCCCCTGGGGACGGGGCACAGCACGGTCAGTAACGGGCAACACAATGGAAAACACTGACCACGAGGTCCAGAGGGGAGGCAGGTCACAGTATGGTCAGCACTCAGTACTCAGCACTCAGCACTCTGCAATCAGCACTCAGCACTCAGCACTCAGCACTCAGCACTCAGCACTCAGCACTCAGCACTCAGCACTCAGCACTCAGCAATGACCAACACGGGCACACAGTGTACGGACGTGCGCGGTTACTTGGGTAAACCCGCTAGCAAGAAGTGAAATGCGCATTTTGTTACGTACAAGTGGGTAACATTAGAGTAATATATTCAGACGCTCTTTTCCACTGGCAGAGAAGTCTACTGTCACAAGGAACAACTGCAGGCCACAATGTATTCAACATGCACAATTTAATGCTGGTCAATACATCCAAATATCTACTGAAATTCCTTGCAGTACCGATCAATTCGAGCGTTTAGCACGGCTCTACTAGCTACGCTAACCGGCCAAAGCATTACGTGCACCTTACCTGGCAATGTCGGAGTAGGCGGCCGGGTCCATGGGGTCCAGATCATCTGCCCGCTTCCTGCCCTTGCCTTCCCGTTCCCTGGGTCGTCGGTCTCTGTCCCGGTCTCTGTCCCGGTCTCCTCTGTCTCGCTCTCTATCCCTGTCCCTCTCCCGCTCCCTGTCCCGGTCCCGGTCCCGGTCCCGATCCCGGTCTCTGTCCCGATCTCGGCGGTAGTCCCTGTCTCGTTCTCTCTCCTCATCAGACATTTCCTGTGGATAGACAGTAGACACACATACAAACGGCGTTACAGATGTTACCCGGGCCGGCGTGGTCGTCTCCACGCAAACCCATCATCGCGCCATATCGAAGGAGTGGGGACCATCGCGGCCTGGTGAATACATGAAGCGTCTAAGACGCGTCAACCACTCAACACACGTATTTCCGTCATAGAATGCAATGGGCGATACAAAGTGTGGTCTGGGCTAAGAGCGCGGAGCTGCCACGGTGATTCGGAAGCAATACAAAGTGACTGCGAGGGAATCAAAGCGCGCTCGTCACGCCGACACATTCTTCTATTCGTGTTTTACAAACAAACATCAGACCACCGTCGGGGAATGAGAAGAATAGCAATCGCGACATGTAACACATACAGCACGAGTCTCGGTTGCTCGTCCGACCACCGCCTCTGGTTACCACCTCGAGCCCAGGGCTCGAGGTGGTAACCTGGGCGCAGCGACCTCCGTTCAGCCGTACCTCGTCGCTGGCCGGCGGCGCCGTGTCAATCGTCTCGGCGACCGGCTTGGGTGGCAGCTTGTCCTGCTCGAGCAGCTGCAGCTGAAGCCGCAGCGCGGCGGCACAGGCGCCCGGCATGGCGCGTGGGTGGCCCGGCGGCAGCCAAGACACCATCTCAGACTCGGTGTTCCAGTAGTAGTACCGGCCGCTGGCGGCACACGGAGGCGAGATAATGGCAACAGCGCAAAGCCAATCTGTGCGATAGCGAACGCGGAAGGGGCAGCTAAATTGCGAACGATGTTCGGGATTGCTGATATTCAGGAATGTTTGGGATCTCATATAATGCCACATCGACAGGGAATGACTGACCAACATTAATGCGAGCTACCAGTGTCTTGACTTCTTCACTTGCATGTCACTTTGTGTCCCCATTCCCCGGCAGTGATGCGCGCCACCCCAGCACTGCGCGATGTAACATAGTGTATTCCCCGGCAGTGATGCTCGCCACCCCAGCACTGCGTGATGTAACGTAGTGTATTCCCCGGTAGTGATGCGCGCCACCCCAGCACTGCGTGATGTAACGTAGTGTATTCCCCGGCAGTGATGCGCGCCACCCCAGCACTGCGCGATGTAACATAGTGTATTCCCCGGCAGTGATGCGCGCCACCCCAGCACTGCGCGATGTAACATAGTGTATTCCCCGGCAGTGATGCTCGCCACCCCAGCACTGCGTGATGTAACGTAGTGTATTCCCCGGTAGTGATGCGCGCCACCCCAGCACTGCGTGATGTAACATAGTGTATTCCCCGGCAGTGATGCGCGCCACCCCAGCACTGCGCGATGTAACATAGTGTATTCCCCGGCAGTGATGCTCGCCACCCCAGCACTGCGTGATGTAACGTAGTGTATTCCCCGGTAGTGATGCGCGCCACCCCAGCACTGCGTGATGTAACGTAGTGTATTCCCCGGTAGTGATGCGCGCCACCCCAGCACTGCGCGATGTAACGTAGTGTATTCCCCGGTAGTGATGCGCGCCACCCCAGCACTGCGCGATGTAACATAGTGTATTCCCCGGCAGTGATGCGCGCCACCCCAGCACTGCGCGATGTAACATAGTGTATTCCCCGGCAGTGATGCGCGCCACCCCAGCACTGCGTGATGTAACGTAGTGTATTCCCCGGTAGTGATGCGCGCCACCCCAGCACTGCGTGATGTAACATAGTGTATTCCCCGGCAGTGATGCGCGCCACCCCAGCACTGCGCGATGTAACGTAGTGTATTCCCCGGTAGTGATGCGCGCCACCCCAGCACTGCGTGATGTAACGTAGTGTATTCCCCGGTAGTGATGCGCGCCACCCCAGCACTGCGTGATGTAACGTAGTGTATTCCCCGGTAGTGATGCGCGCCACCCCAGCACTGCGTGATGTAACGTAGTGTATTCCCCGGTAGTGATGCGCGCCACCCCAGCACTGCGCGGTGTAACATAGTGTAACCAGCGATACCGCACACAATCTTTCAGCCGCAAACCATTGGGTAAGACAATATGACATGCATTTTAAATATTATCTTGTACATTACGATGTGAGCAAGTGTATACAAAATAGCAATACTAGTAAACATAAGCTTCTCAATGGCTGCAAAATTATCAAACTTTGACGACTTACTCTAAGCAGCACAGAAACGATATTTTCGAAAGCCAGCAGAAATAAACTGCAGGATTAATAACAAATCGTCGGATTCTCCACACCAGCTCAGGTGCCTCGCTCGTCTACTCACGTGCCGGGGTCGTACACCTCTGACCAGGTGGGCGGCAGCAGGTACTTCTCCAGCATGTTGAGCCGCTTCAGCTCCAGCTTGGGGTCTGGATCCCGGCCGGCGCTCCACTGCTTGTGGCAGAAGTCGTTACACTCGTGGTACAGGTTCCACTTGTTCGGACAGCCCAGCACACCCTGAAACGGTCGGCGGTGACGGTGGTCAGCTCCGGTGGCGAAGGGAAGGTTTGTGTCAGTCATGTGCTGACCAGCACACTGGTTTTGTCAAGCATATCCACATATTTGGTCATGGGAGGGTACAATGATGACAGAACAAGCCTGTAGTCATTAGCTTTGTGAACTACACATTCATAAAGTACCTACTTATTATTTGGGCAGATGAGATGCTTGAGGTTGAATAAGAGTTAAATCTCTTATAATATCCATGAAAACATTCATCATTTTATCTCAATATCTACTCCCCAGGGGCATTGTTAACAGTAAAATAACTGAGATATCAAATGACTTGAGACCAGCTACTTACTGCCTTGGTGTCCTCAGTGACAAGTTTGCCACCATGTTTGTTGTGCACATAGTTCTGCTGCAGGTCAGTTGTACCATGTTCATCATAGTCCTCAGCAATCACCTCCTCCTCCTCACCATCCCTGGCTGAATGGCAGACAGTCATGTATGTATTAACGTAAACAGACCGTTCCACACGACAGGGTTATTCTTCGGTCTTCCATACATGAACATAAAAATGAGTGAGCTAAAACAGTAAAAAGTGAGCTAAAACAGTTTGCCCTGTTTTGCCGACATCGTACAATTATTGAGCAAGTGTAAAATCTAATGGGCGACACTGCATTCAGAACACACTGAGATTAAATATGCGCATTGTATGAATGGCTAGCCCTATACAAGAATGTGCGCTTTCCGTGATTGTTTCTAGGTCGAGGCAAGGCTAGATGTTTCGATTGTCGGGTATCACGCTCCAGTATTTCGTAGTTGAACTGGATGCGCGACGCCAACGACGAAGGTTTCGCTCTAGTTATAACCTTATGCAACATGCACAAGTCAGAGTATTTTACTAAATCTAACGCATTTAGCCAACCTAATTCACGCAATACATCAGAGATGTGGTCGTATTTCCTGCGTCCTGATATGACTCGTGCGGCAAAATTTAAGATTTTTTGGATGTTCTTAAGAGACGTCACACTGGCACTGCCATACACTTGTACACAGTATCTCACATGTGATAGCACCAGACAATCGACAATGCGCGGCAACACTTCAGCGGGCAAGGCATGCTTTACATGGCTTAATCCGATCAAAATTCCAAAGCAGCGATCAGTGATGTTTTTTATATGATATTCCCATGACAATGTTTCATCCATCACCACTCCTAAATTTTTGACTTTGTTGGAACATTGAATTTGCTCTCCCATAAAATAAAATAATGGGGGCTGCGCAATACGCTTTAACTGCCTCCTGTCTCCACACAAAATAAATTCAGTTTTTGCCGCATTAACCTTCATGCCATGTTGTTGGAACCACGTTGACATCGTTACTAGCAACTCTTCCATGCTCCTTTGTAGTTCCCCAATTTGATCTCGAGGGCCTGTGACAGCGAGCTGTGTGTCATCGGCATAACGCACCGATGTGACCTTGAAGCCATTGATTTTAGCTGGAATGTGGCATGCGAGATCGTTGCTAGCAATGCTGTACAGTAATGGGCCGAGACAAGTACCCTGGAAAGTCCCAATTGTGATAGGAAGTGGCTTTGAAAAACTTTCCCCTACTTTAACCCGTTGTACGTGTCCGTGTAGGTAGCTTTTAAACCAGCCTGATGAAATTTGCAACAATTATAATTTATTAATGAGCGTTTTGTGATCAATAACATCGAAGCAGCGACTCAAATCAATGAGAACCAATATGGAAATTTGGGATCGATCCATGCCCCTGAGAATTTCGTCAGTCATTGTCAATAGGGCGGTACATGTCGAATGTTGCGGCAAGAAACCATGTTGATCTTCGCTCAATAGATTTTGGCTCTGGAGGTAGCTTGTCAACTGTTTTTGTACTAACTTTTCTACTACTTTGCATATACCAGGAACTTTCGTGATAGGTCTAAAATTTGATGCTTTAGATGGATCGTCTCTTTTAAATAGAGGAATGACGGTCGCCCTTTTCCAGGCAGAGGGCACGGTTTCAGAGACAAAGCTAGTGTTAATGATACGTAAAAGGTAGCGTCCAATTGCATCAAATGTCAGTTTTAAAATTTGGATTGGGACGTCGCCTTCTATTGAAGAGTCTTTGTTGGGTAGTGAAAATAAAGCACACCTTAGTTCAGTCAACGTGACTGGTGTGAGCCTCATTGACCCAGCGTTGACCCTAGGTAGTCGAGTAAAAAGCTTCTCTCGGCCCGAACGGTCGAAGTCGGCAACCACCTCGTCTCTAGTGTGTGTACCTACTGCTGTAAAGTAATCGTTCAGGTCATCTGGTGTTAAATTTTGCGGTTGCTTTGTGTATCCACGTTTAGGTGCAATTACATATTTTAATTTCTGAAACAATGACGAGGATGTTGAGTTGTGGACGCGGTTTGCTATATCTGCCCGACAGTCTTTGCGAATCGCCCGTTTAGTTAATGTGTTGATTTCCTGATACGCTGGATCGTTTGTTTCTTTATATCGTTTGCGCTGCTTCATCAGATTGAGGGTTTCATTCGAAACCGGTGGGGGACGGGGGTTGTGAACTCTAAATTTTCTGATAGGAGCATGGAAGTCTAACATTTCGTTAAGCGTATTTGAAAAAGCCTCCCACTGCTGTTGACATGTTTCATTTTGTTTTACAACAGAGTGCCATCCAATGTTCCTTACATCAGTCAAAAACGCACCATTATCGAATGTTCGCCATCTCCGGCCTGCGCCCTTTGCCAGACAAAGGGCGCAGTACTCCTGTACTGCGCCCTTTGTCTGGCTCGGGGCACCGTTACTCCCACACATACGCGACGGTGGTGACTCGCGTAATCACATTTTTGGACAGAACACATTGTTAGTGATTGGTCGTTACACAACGAATCAGACATCAGCACAACATCAAGTAATGAGCGCGTACGGTCACGATAAAAGGTAGGTTCGCGTACTACACAGTTCAGCCCGTACCTTTCTAATTCCCGAAGCCTTTCATTTGCTGCTGGATTTGTTTGAGGGTCTGAATTCAGATCACCCGCTAAAATGATACGGTGAGATGAAGAGGCCGTAATTATTTGTTGGATTTGTTCCTCTAAATCGTTGAAATCCGCTTGAATTTGAGCGTGGTTTGATGAAGGTGGTCGATAGACACAAGCCAAAGTGGCTGCTTTCTTTTTGTCAATTTTCACCTTGACCCAGAGCGCCTCTACATGAGAGTCTGATCCAGTCGTTTTCACTTTAATTATATTGGCGGATAAATGTTCCTTCACAAATATTGCGACCCCTCCTCCAGATTTTTTACGTCCTGTTTTTCTGTCCAGCCGAAAAAGGCGATACCCTGGAATTGTAATAAATCGGTCTGGCGTCGTTGACTTCAGATTGGTCTCAGTAAAACATAGCATTTCTGGAGACCGAAGGGAAACATCAGTGCGAATGTCCGGTAATTTTGGAAGAAGGGACTGAACATTTAACAGCTCCAGTAACAGTTTTCCGCGCGTCGTCGTCTCCGATGGAACGCCGTCTGATGCGGTGTTGTTGTCCGGGTGTGTGACACACGCTCGTCTGGTTTGCCTCTCGTTGAGTCGTGGTGGTTCGATAAATTGGCGTGGCGGCTGAGCGAGCGTTCTGTTGCGCTGTGGTGAGGTGTGGCGTCCTACACGGGAGGGCAACGCCCCAGCGTGCTGGAGAGGGTTGTCTGGATTCGGTGTTGGTGGACGCCCTACACGGCGGGGTGGTGTTACCCCAACGTCCGGAGCGGTTTGCTGTTCGCCGCTTCCTCTCGCTTTGGCTCGGCGGACCCTCCACCCGCCGCGACACCCGCGGTGTGCGGGCCGGCGGGAGCGGGCCCCCGTCACTGCCCCGTCGCCCGGCATTGTTGACATTAGCCGGGCGACGTCCCCTGGTCAGCGGGTCTCCCTCCGGCTGCCCCGGTTTCCATGACAACGGGCAGGGGGAGCCGGAAGGGTGAAGTCCTCCGCGCTGCCATCGCGCGCATACGCGTCGGAAAAGAAGTAGTTATGGAGAATTGACGCAGGAATCTTGAGAGAATTAAATAACAAGCCCTTCAATTTCACTGTTTCACTGTTGAGTTAAATTGGCACCTTGTCAACTCCAATATTGACACTTTCCACCGCTTTGACTGACCCAGAACTTCATTGAGACGGCTTGACGCAGTTAACACAGCTTTCGAAATATAAATCTTGGAACGTAGTTTTTGAATGATATACACAACTCACAGTACTTGCGGCGTTGCACAATGGTGAAGCTGATGATGATGAACACGTAGACACTAATTTTCACGAGGACTAGCGTTTAATTCCGCGAGTAGAACACAAACACTGCGGAGCGGCCGGGGGTCGCCTGTGTAGCGCGCGCGCCCGAACTGATATAGACTACACATCACATCATAGACTACACACGCTTCCGGAAACTGTGACGTTCATGCAGCTTCTAAATTAATTCTGCAGTTTAGAAGAAGCAATCATGTTTCATTTGATTCATAAATTAATGCAAAATTGTCCCTAAAAGTAATACAAAATGAAGTATCCAAAGGTGCTGTGCCTTCTGATATGCACCACAAATCACATTTCTAACAATAGATGCATAAGAAAAATTGTCAAATGTTACAACTGAAGAGGATTCTTGATCAATAGAGCTCATCCATCATAATGAGAAAAATGCTTACCAGATTCCTTTGATTTATCAGGGGTTATAATGCCTCTCTTGGCAAGTCTGGCAGCTAAGGCGGCAGGAAGAGGCATCCTGACCTGCTGCAGTTTCTGCAGCAGGATCAGCAGGATCTTGGTGTTATTTCAACTGTTGACAAATAACATTGTTGTTATAACATATGTAGCTATTATGTGTAAATACAATCACTGATGACAGGTTCAACCTCGGACACCAAGCACCCAGGTAGGCACAGTGGTAGTTTGAGATATTGTGTGTGATACTCTCAGGGCCTGTTCATGTGGCACCTCTAACCTCCAAGCTGCTCCAACTTGCAACTGTCTGTGCAATAGGATACAACTGGAGCAACTTGGAGGTTAGAGGTGCCACAGGAACAGGCCCTCAGTTATGGCAAAGTTCCAATTGCTGGCCACGCCCAAATGCATGACTTTTCATGCTTTTATCAGTGTTATGTGTATCAGATTATATACACTGTCATTGTCATTACAACAGCATGCAAATTCCAGTATTTTGATGTGGAAAGTCCAGCATTTTCAAAGTTAAAATCCACATCAGGAACATTTGGAACAAACAATATTTCCAATTGTTTGATTGTTTACAACAGCTGCCTTGACCTTAAACATTGTATTAAGAAATTTTTGCTTAATTGAAAAAGCCACACACAACAGATGTGTACATGAATACTAGGTTCAGATTCATTTTAAGAAATTTACCACCACAATTCATGATCTAAAATCTCTCCACAAAATATAGATCAGTATCTACATCTAGGGCTGAGAGTGGATCCCTCAGGTCAGGCCTCAACCAATTTTGAAGGCGAATCCAGGGTATATTGAAGAGCGAATATATCATATAAACCACAGCAAAAAAAAAAAAAACACTTCAAGATTACCTACCGGCGCCAAGTTATCAAACAACGCATCGAAAAGCACACGCCATTGGCGAGTTAATTCGGAAACCAAGCCAATAAGCGGTTAAATGAGAAATTAAAGCAAAGTGTTAAGGAAAAAATTTTGAAATATTTTCAATACGAAGACCACCAGACTCTTGGGCCAATTGTCTGACAGAATTCACACAGGATTAAACACGATAATTTGTGTTAAGATGGTGCTTTTATTTTAACTACGTTTTTCCTTTGAGATACACATTATTTCGTCACATGTGCACCATGCTTGTAGGCAAAATATGTGGTGGTGCCAGCCCCACCAGTGATAGTTGGCAGCACTCGTGCGTTTGGGCGTTAAAACCCTACTACACCACAGGGTTCCCATGTTAAATCGATGATTTTCAGACGAGGCTGGCTCGTGACCTATGGTACATATTTTAAATCTTACTTCTGGAACAGATAGCTACAAGCCTTTAGTCCGCCCATGTAGCTCAGTTGGGAGAGCGCAGGACTTCTGACCTCACCCGGTGGCCGGTACTGGGTAGTGGCAGCCCGGGTTCGAGTCGCTTCGGCGCTCGCTATTTGCCCCTGACTGGGATGGCCTGTGGCCGGTAGCAGCGGTCGCACTCAAGGTCAGGTGACGTCAGAGGGCGGGACGGACCGTGTCCAGGTATGTCGAGCACGTAAACCTTTCGCTTCTAAATTCTGGTGGATGCCAGGAATTGCTTGATCGGGTGGTGGGGGTCAGGGCCTGCGTAACAAGCTATGCTTAGCGCGGGCCTGACCTCGGAAATCCATCCATTAAAAAACATTCGGACTAAATTAAAAAAAGAAAAGAAAACAAATCTTAGCTTCAACGTTTGTATTTATCATTTTTCGATATTCTGGGCGTAAAGAGGGTAGATGAGATTTGGGGTTAAAAATGTCGGAACGACCGCTGACCGCTTCCAAATACTAGCGGTCTAAGACCACCAGAAAGGTACTGAAAAGTACAGGTACTGAAATGTATGTACACTACTTCGACTACTACTTCGTAGTAGAATTTAATATGAACGCTTCCAAATACTACTACATGTACT
This sequence comes from Chirona hameri, assembly GCA_036785665.1. NCBI lineage: Eukaryota > Metazoa > Arthropoda > Thecostraca > Balanomorpha > Balanidae > Chirona > Chirona hameri. The sequence continues at coordinate 21,066 of JAXIVJ010011703.1, read as the reverse complement.
GAAATATACACTACTTCGACTACTACTTCGTATATTTGCTGTAGTTTAATTCAATAAATAAAGATATAATCTATGGAAATACAAGTTATTGATAGCAAGCGATACTTCTAATTTATAATAGACAAAACAATTACGATACAAATTATATTTTGTCTAATTAATTTGGGTGTTACATTCCTTACTGTTCTACCCGCTGTTCTATTACCCTGGGTGTTTATACAGCCTTGCCCTGGGTGGTGCAACCGTGTGGGGTGATTGTGTGCAATGCTTTTCTCGTATCGAAAGCCGTGGAGTTGAGAGCGACTTCCATTGCCCAAGTCCCAGCCATATTGCCTTTTAGTGAGAGCAACGCGTACGAGGCTAAGGGAGTTAAGGTGAAGGGAGAGAGCGATCATTGCAATTTGAGGCTGTTTTTTGTTCAACTTGTTGAACAGCATTCCAACACCGCAAGGCCACGGATATTACTACCGTAAGTTGATCTCCATCTCATCTTGATCTCATCTCAGTTCAAGTTGGGCGAACTGAGGGGAACAGATACAAGAATGGATCGGTCAATAAATATATCGTTTATGCCCATATTAGGGCATGCTTGCAGACCTAACTTAAAATGCCAATATCAAAGTTACCAAGTGATTATTTACTCTGCACTCGTTTATAAGAAATTGTGTTGTGATGTGTTCTGTGTGTTCTGTGATGTGTACCTACATGAAGTATGAGTGTTGCGTCACCCAAGCCCAATAATTATAGCGTGTTTTGACTCTAGTCATGTAATAGCCGTTGCATGCATCGGATATGCCTCACAAAGTGAAATAAATAGATTAATTCAGGTTAGAACCACAAGTGCCAAGGAAAAGCATTAAACTTCTCAGAACATGAAAAGCAAACCATGAAAAGTTTCTTTTGGCTTTCATTCATTCAGATCTGCAATCTTGATATTTATTTTGTACAGCATCAAATTCTGGCAGCAATCCAGTTTTAGATTGCCAACCAGCTGGCTAATCCAAATTCAGATTGCACAAGCAGCTGGCTAATCCAAATGGATTATATTTGCTTCCAAATAAGCCAAAGTAGCTCAGTCGGGAGAGCACAGGGCTTTTGACTTCACCTGGTGTGGTAGGCAGCGTTCTAGTCGCTTTGGCGCTCACTATTTGCCCCTGACTGGGATTGCCTGCATCCAGTGGCAGTGGTCACACTCAAGGTCAGGTGACGTCAGAGGGCGGGGAAGGCCGTGTCCAGGTATGTCAGACACATCAAACTTTTGCCTCTAAATTCTGCAGGCTGCCAGGAATTTCCAGATTGGATGGTAGGGGTAGGGGGTCAGGCTCATCACATCACAAGCTCTGCTTAGCGCTGGTCCTGATCATGATGGCTAACCTTGGAAATCTGTCCATTCAAAAGGCTCAGGCCTCAGACTAAATACAAAAGTAAGATAGTGCAGGCTCCAAGGACAAAAATAATTTAGTTATTCATGCACTTCATCTTGGAAGACAAATATTTGTGGTTATGAGCCTTTCTTCTGTGGTTATGGGCTGGCATGTTTGAAAGTGAGAATGTACCAAAATTTATATAAATTTAGATCAAATGCCCTTTTATGGGCATCGCTCAACGCTCTGCCCATTTTGATCTATTTATTGATCAATCTATTTTTCTGATCTTGTTCTTGACTGCTGAATGAACATCCTCAGCCATTCTTTTTGTTTAAACTTTGTTTCAGTGATTGCAATGCAAATAAGATAACAAAAACGGTGACAAAAAAGACCCTCCAAATTATCACTGTGTCACTTCTGTCACTATTTGGCAAAGTCATAAAAAACTGGTTTATGATTAACTTTCCTGACACACTTATCCGGTACTATACCCCGCTCAACACATATTTCTTCCTTGCCGATCCTGCACTAACAACCTAACTTCTTACCTTCATACTGCTTGGAGCTCGATTTCCGACGGGTGCCAGACGGACACAATCTATATGGATTTTTCTGCATCATTCCAAAGCGTAAACCATAAGTTACTTTTGTACAAACTGTCTGAGTCTTACAGCATCCATGGCACAATTTTTGATTGGTTTGTCTCATACCTGTCAGACAGAGAGCAAAGAGTGATTGTGAACAGAAAGACTTCTGAGTGGGTCAAAGTTAAGTCAGGAGTTCCTGAAGGGGCCCTTCTGGCCCCCATACTTTTCTATGTTTATTAATGATTTACCGATGGTTGTGGCATCCACATGCATCATGTATGCAGACATCAAAATCTACCGGCAAATATCCTCTACTGCTGACTGTGCGCTTCTGCAAGCTGATCTCTGTTACCAATCTCTGTAAATGGTCTGCCGACTGGAAACTCACTCTCAACCCTCAGAAGTGTGCTGTGTTCACAATCACTCAAACAAACACCTGTCCTTCACATCTACTGTATCAACAGTTCTCCCCTGCAGCGTGTGACAGAAGTTCGTGACTTGGGAGTCATATTGGATTCCAAGCTCTCATTTTCGGCCCATATAAACAGTGTTGTGACCAAAGTGTGTCAGTGTCAAAGTGTGTTGGTGCCAGTGTCTGTATCATGATGATGCTCTGTATCATGATGATGCTCTGTATCATGCTGATACTCTGTATCATGCTGATACTCTGTATCATGCTGATGCTCTATCATGCTGATGCTCTGTATCATGCTGATGCTCTGTATCATGCTGATGCTCTGTATCATGCTGATGCTCTGTATCATGCTGATGCTCTGTATCATGCTGATGCTCTGTATCATGCTGATGCTCTGTATCATGCTGATGCTCTGTATCATGCTCTGTATCATGCTGATGCTCTGTATCATGCTGATGCTCTGTATCATGCTGATGGTCTGTATCATGCTGATGCTCTGTATCATGCTGATGGTCTGTATCATGCTCTGTATCATGCTGATGCTCTGTATCATGCTGATGCTCTGTATCATGCTGTTGCTCTGTATCATGCTGATGGTTTATATCATGCTGATGCTCTGTATCATGTTGATTCTCTGTGCCATGCTGATGCTCTGTATAATGCTGATGCTCTGTATCATGCTCTGTATCATGCTGATGCTCTGTATCATGCTGATGCTCTGTATCATGCTGATGCTCTGTATCATGCTGATGCTCTGTATCATGCTGATGCTCTGTATCATGCTGATGCTCTGTATCATGCTGATGCTCTGTATCATGCTGATGCTCTGTATCATGCTGATGCTCTGTATCATGCTGATGCTCTGTATCATGCTGATGCTCTGTATCATGCTGATGCTCTGTATCATGCTGATGCTCTGTATCATGCTGATGCTCTGTATCATGCTGATGCTCTGTATCATGCTGATGCTCTGTATCATGCTGATGCTCTGTATCATGTTGATGCTCTGTATCATGCTGATGCTCTGTATCATGCTCTGTATCATGCTGATACTCTGTATCATGCTGATGCTCTGTATCATGCTGATGGTCTGTATCATGCTGATGCTCTGTATCATGCTGATGCTTTGTATCATGCTGATGCTCTGTATCATGCTGATGGTTTATATCATGCTGATGCTCTGTATCATGCTGATGCTCTATCATGTTGATTCTCTGTGCCATGCTGATGCTCTGTATAATGCTGATGCTCTGTATCATGCTCTGTATCATACTGATGCTCTGTATCATGCTGATGCTCTGTATCATGCTGATGCTCTGTATCATGCTGATGCCCTGTATCATGCTGATGCTCTGTATCATGCTGATGCTCTGTATCATGCTGATGCTCTGTATCATGCTGATGGTCTGTATCATGCTGATGCTCTGTATCATGCTGATGCTCTGTATCATGCTCTGTATCATGCTGATGCTCTGTATCATGCTGATGCTCTGTATCATGCTGATGCTCTGTATCATGCTGATGGTCTATATCATGCTGATGCTCTGTATCATGCTGATGCTCTGTATCATGCTGATGGTCTATATCATGCTGATGGTCTGTATCATGCTGATGGTCTGTATCATGCTGATGGTCTGTATCATGCTGATGCTCTGTATCATGCTGATGGTCTGTATCATGCTGATGGTCTATATCATGCTGATGATCTGTATCATGCTGATGCATTGTATCATGCTGATGGTCTGTATCATGCTGATGCTCTGTATCATGCTCTGTATCATGCTGATGCTCTGTATCATGCTGATGCTCTGTATCATGCTGATGGTCTGTATCATGCTGATGCTCTGTATCATGCTGATGCTCTGTATCATGCTGATGGTCTATATCATGCTGATGGTCTGTATCTTGCTGATGCTCTGTATCATGCTGATGGTCTATATCATGCTGATGGTCTGTATCATGCTGATGGTCTGTATCATGCTGATGGTCTGTATCATGCTGATGCTCTGTATCATGCTGATGGTCTATATCATGCTGATGGTCTGTATCATGCTGATGCATTGTATCATGCTGATGGTCTGTATCATGCTCTGTATCATGCTGATGCTCTGTATCATGCTGATGCTCTGTATCATGCTGATGGTCTGTATCATGCTGATGATCTGTATCATGATGATGGTCTGTATCATGCTGATGCTCTGTATCATGCTGATGTATCATGCTGATGCTCTGTATCATGCTGATGCTCTATATCATGCTGATGCTTTGTATCATGCTGATGCTCTGTGTCATGCTGATGCTCTGTATCATGCTCTGTATCATGCTGATGCTCTGTATCATGCTGATGCTCTGTATCATGCTGATGCTCTGTATCATGCTGATGCTCTGTATCATTCTCATTATCTGTATCATGCTGATGCTCTGTATCATGCTGATGCTCTGTATCATGCTGATGCTCTGTATCATGCTGATGCTCTGTATCATGCTGATGCTCTGTATCATGATGATGCTCTGTATCATGCTGATGGTCTGTATCATTCTCATTCTCTGTATCATGCTGATGGTCTGTATCATGCTGATGGTCTGTATCATGCTGATGGTCTGTATCATGCTGATGCTCTGTATCATGCTGATGGTCTGTATCATGCTGATGATCTGTATCATGATGATGCTCTGTATCATGCTGATGCTCTGTATCATGCTCTGTATCATGCTGATGCTCTGTATCATGCTGATGCTCTGTATCATGATGATGCTCTGTATCATGCTGATGGTCTATATCATGCTGATGCTCTGTATCATGCTGATGCTCTGTATCATGCTGATGCTCTGTATCATTCTCATTATCTGTATCATGCTGATGCTCTGTATCATGCTAATGCTCTGTATCATGCTGATGGTCTGTATCATGCTGATGCTCTGTATCATGCTGATGGTCTGTATCATGCTGATGGTCTGTATCATGCTGATGCTCTGTATCATGCTGATGGTCTGTATCATGCTGATGGTCTGTATCATGCTCTGTATCATGCTGATGCTCTGTATCATGCTGATGCTCTGTATCATGCTGATGCTCTGTATCATGCTGATGCTCTGTATCATGCTGATGCTCTGTATCATGCTGATGCTCTGTATCATGCTGATGCTCTGTATCATGCTGATGCTCTGTATCATGCTGATGCTCTGTATCATGCTGATGCTCTGTATCATGCTGATGCTCTGTATCATGCTGATACAGAGCATCAGCTGATGCTGATATTGTATCATGCTGATGCTCTGTATCATGCTGATGCTCTGTATCATGCTGATGCTCTGTATCATGCTGATGCTCTGTATCATTCTCATTATCTGTATCATGCTGATGCTCTGTATCATGCTAATGCTCTGTATCATGCTGATGCTCTGTATCATGCTGATGCTCTGTATCATGCTGATGGTCTGTATCATGCTGATGGTCTGTATCATGCTGATGGTCTGTATCATGCTGATGCTCTGTATCATGATGATGCTCTATATCATGCTGATGGTCTGTATCATGCTGATGCTCTGTATCATGCTGATGCTCTGTATCATGATGATGTTCTGTATCATGTTGATGCTCTGTATCATGCTGATGCTCTGTATCATGTTGATGCTCTGTATCATGCTGATGCTCTGTATCATGCTGATGATCTGTATCATGCTGATGCTCTGTATCATGCTGATGGTCTGTATCATGCTGATGCTCTGTATCATGCTGATGCTCTGTATCAGAATCAGAATCAGAATCAGATATATTCTGAACATATCCAGAGAACTGGCTATTCTATGTTCAGTCACAGAATACATGATATACAACACTATACAGTATACACTTATCATGAAACAACACACGTTTTCTCATATTGTGACACCCTAACAACAGTCATTGCCATCTGTAGTCCATATTACTATCACACCCTAGTTATTAGACTTGTGGTGGTAGGGCGGGGTGTACTGTTTGTTCCAGTTCTGTAGGGCCCTATAACCGAAAGACCGGCGCTGCAGTTCGGTTCTTATCAGCGGTAGCTGTAAGAGCGGTGCCGCTGCTGAGCGTGTTACGCAGTCTGTCACCTGACATCGGTAGGTGAGTAGGTTAGCTAAGGCAGGCGGGGCGTATTCCCTGCTCATAAGTCTGTTCAGTAGCGTGACATCGCAGGTCTGGATCATACTTTCAACAGACGGCCAGCCCAGCTCGGTCAGCGCTGCGGTGACGTGGTCGTACTTCTTCAGGTTCGTAACAATACGCACCGCGAAATGTACGACCTTTTGAAGCCGATCTCGCTGTTTGGCACACGCTCCTCCCCAGACGCAAGCACAATACCTCATCAATGGGAAGACCAGCGTCTCAATAAGAAAAGCCCTGAGGTCACGAGGTAATTTAGAGCGTATCTTGGCCATGCCAACGAGAACATTGTTACAACGCTGTACAACCATGGATATATGGTGCTCCCATGTCAGTACAGGGTCTAGTACGACGCCAAGTACTTTAATCTTAGTAGCACCGTCCAAGACATGGTCGCTGAAACGGATGGTAAAATCTTGGGTCTTCCTTCTTCGCGTTTTGAACAGAAGGAACTCCGTTTTTGAGGGATTGATTTTCAAACTATTCTGCGTGAACCAGGTGAGAGCAGTATCCAAGGTGCTTTCAATCCTGGCCTTAAGAGCGTCAACGTTCTTGGGTTCGTCTGAATCAATAAACTGGGCATCGTCAGCGTACAAAACTACCTTACCACCAGTGATGTGTGATGTAAAGTCGTTTGTGAACATAACGAAAAGCACTGGTCCCAGCACCGAACCCTGAACAACACCGTGTGCCACAGGCATCGGTACAGATGAACAGCCCCGAACAGTCTGGGAGCGACCCGATAACCAGTCCTCGAACCAGTGCCTATCAATACCATACCATCCTAGTTTTTCTAAGAGCATGTCATGTTGTACGCTATCAAAAGCCTTGGAAGTATCAGCTGTCACCAGCGTGGCTATACGACCTTCATCAATCTGGCGAGTTACATAGGTGATCGTGTCCAACATAGCAAGTTCTGTCGAGTGACCCTGACGGAAGCCGTATTGGTGTTGGCACAATATATGATTATCGTGCAAAAATGTCTCCAGTTGGGTACAAACGATGCGCTCACATAGTTTTCCTAATACGGACACAATAGATATAGGCCTGTAGTTGCTAGGTTCCTTGCGATCCCCCGACTTGAAAGTAGGCACTATAGTCGCTGTTTTCCACTTTGCTGGTACCCGACCAGTAGTCAGAGAGCTGTTGACTACACTGAGTAGGTGCGGTCCGACTGCTGGAAATGTCATTTTCAACATCTGTATGGTGACCCCATCGTCACCGGACGCGTGAGAACTGCCCATCCGTTGCAGCGCCGAAGACAGCTCAGGCAGTGTTGCAGGAACTATGCGAAACGCGTTCGCACATACCCTTGGTGGTCGTGGTCCTAGTGTCTCCCCGACGTTCACGGCGGCAGCGAGTGCTTCAGCTACGGCGGGGCCAACCGAAGCAAAATGCGTGTTGAGTTTGTTGGCCCATGCGTCAGCCTCTTCAGGCGAATCGTCATCAGTTTTTATGAATTTCTTGTCGGTAATGAAGTAGCGTCTGATGTTTGGCCATGTGGCTCGTCGATCTTATTGAAATGTCTCTCTCATGTACGAGAACAGGCTTTGTACATTGCGCTCTTTACAGCGTTTCTGCACTGTCTGACACACTCTCTTGTGTCTGCACTTGGGTTATCATCTCTTAATTCCGCTGCATGGTCCTCGCTCTTTCATTTTAGCTCTGAGGTCTTCATTGTTGGTGAGCCACGGACAGGGCGGGTGACTGACACGGATGCGTTTGACCGGCATGTGTCTGTCGATGTTTCTGTTCCAGATTTCCAGAAACATGTCGAGCTTCTCTGTCGGACATGCAGATCATAAAAAGGTTGTCCAAAGTCCATAATCATGCTCAGCCTGAGCGCATCCGGGCATACGCTGCCTAGTTGACCTGATAGTGATTTCTTTAGCGCCGTCTCCGCACCCGCGGACTACCCTTGACCGAGCTGTGATGCGTCATGGTCACTTAAATTGCATGTCACCTCGGCGTCTGTGGTCAGATCAGGCTATTGTAATGAAATGATCTAGAAGCGTCGGGTCGGGTAGGGTTAGTCGCGCTTAGTCGCTTTCAAGCTATAATGTCAAGTCTACTACTTCAGCAGCTGACAGAAGGCTTCACTACGTCAGCTTTGTGACGCATAGCACAGTCCGTTTACACGATCGCAGAAAACCTGGTCTCTACCAGACGGAACTGTGCTAGTTGACTGAGTTCTGCAATGAAGTGCTGATTCGCAGAGCTCAGGGTGGCCGGTAACTCACGCACGTACGATGATCGCAGCTCGAACCGCATGAACCACAGAAGACGATGTAGGAGGTTGCAGACCTGATGGAAACTCTCGCCAACTGTAAGTGAGTCTGCATAAATGATGCAGTCTACCACTCACTACTAAAACATTTCGTTTACTTTCTTCCTGTCACATCTTAACAAGAGTACCCCCTTGAGATAAGCCTCAAACATTGTCCTCACGCTAGCTCGTTCATCTCTCTCCGCACCACCTTCGACTCATCAAGCTACTACATCAACACAAACAGCCTCGATTGCACCATTAAGAACTCACATTACTCCTAGCACTCTCCAAGAATGACCCTCTACAATTTAATATGGCTATAAAGCAGCATATTTCTTGTCGGATCGCGACAAGTGTACGAGTACTCATGACTGCTTAAGTGTAGTATACAGACCTTTGTCACTGCCTTACGTACATACAGAACTTCATCTCAAATAAACAACTAATAACTAATAATTATCTCTCTACAACAATTACTCCTTCTAAACGTCAATTTAAATACTCGATTTCTCCTACTCTAACTTACTTACATACACCCTTATTCACTCTCACCGTAATAAATCACACCAACCATACCACCTACATCAATATACTTAACAACGTTATGTCAAAAGCCTCAATCTGAAATTGCCCTCAGATCAATGTATGCACATACATGCTCTAATTATGCTACGGAGAACAGTATGACCATCGAACGATCCCATAAAAATCTAACTATTCACTACCTATTAACATATGTGACATGAAGCGATTAAACGACAAATTTATTACTAGAGATGTAGTATGAGAATCCAACATTAACGAAACTCCTTACAGCTAGGTTCAGACACGGTCAGCAAACCTCGCACACTCGATGACTATATGGTTCATGTCTGAGTAGCACGGACGTCTCACAGTCGACTGTTGTATTACGGGCACCAGCTCGTGCCCACCTCACGCCTATCATTGCACGACCTCAGTCACCCAACGCTGAACAGGTACATCTCCAAGGGTACAACGATGTTCCTGCTCGGTGACACCAATTTCGACTTGCTGGATACTCCACAACCTGGGGCTAGAGCCTTCTGTCAGCTGCTGAAAGATTATAGCTTGACACAGCTGATAAAAGTCGCCGACTCACCTAGCCCGACCGCGACGCTTCTAGACTCATTTCATTACAAATACACCTGATCTGACCACAGACGCCCGAGGTGACATGCAATTTAAGTGACCATGACCTCATCACAGCTGGCGTCAAGGAGCTCCGGGTGCGGAGACGGCCTAAAGTAATCACTATCAGGTCACCTAGGCGCTAATGCCCGGATGCGCTCAGGCTTGACAAGCATAAGGACGATATGGACACCTGTTTATGAATCTGCATGTCCGACAGAGAAGCTCGAACAGTTTCTGGAAATCTGGAACAGAAACATCGCAGCACACATGCGGTCAAAGCGCATCCGTGTCCGTCACCGCCCTGTCCGTGGCTCACCAACACTGAAGACCTCAGAGCTAAAATGAAAGAGCGAGACCATGCACGTCAGATAAGAGATGATAACCCCAAGTGCAGACACAGAGAGTGGTTCAGACAGAGCAGAAACGCTGAAAGAGCGCAATGTACAAAGCCTGTTCCTCGTCATGAAGGAGACATTCAAAGAAATCGACGAGCCACATGGCCAACATCAGCGTACTTCATTACCGACAGAAATCATAAAAACTGATGACGATTCGCCTGAAGAGGCTGAGCATGGGCCAACAAACTCACACGCATTTTGCTTCGGTTGGCCCCGCCGTAGCTGAAGCACTCGCTGCCGCGTGAACGTCGGGGAGACACTAGGACACACGACCACCAGAGGGTATGTGCCGAACGCGTTTCGCATAGTTCCTGCAACCACCACTGCCTGAGCTGTCTTCGGCGCTGCAACGGATGGGCAGTTCTCCGCGTCCGGTGCCGAGCTGGGGTCACCATACAGATGTTGAAAATGACATTTCCAGCTACGTCGACCGCCACCCTATCAGTGTACGTACAAGCCTCTGACTACAGCGAGGTGCCCCTGCTAAGCTGGAAACCAGCGACCTACTAGTGCCTACTTTCAAGTCGGGGGATCGCAAGGAACCTAGCAACTACAGGCCTAATCTATTGTGTCCGTATTAGGAAAACTATGTGAGCGCATCGTTTGTACCAACTGGAGAACATTTTTGCACGATAATCATATCTGTGCCAACACAATTACCGGTTCCTCAGGGTCAACTCGACAGAACTTGCTTGTTGGACACGACTCACTATGTAACTCGCCTATGATGAAGGTCGAATAGCACGCTGGTGACAGCTGATATTCCAAGGCTTTTGATAGCGTACAACATGACATGCTCTTAGAAAAACTAGGATGGTATGGTATTGATAGGCACTGGTTGCGAGGACCTGGTTATCGGGTCGCTCCCCAGACTGTTCGGGGCTGTTCATCTGTACCGATGCCTGTGGCACACGGTGTTGTACAGGGTTCGGTGCTGGGACCAGTGCTTTTCGTTATGTTCACAAACGACTTACATCACAATCATGGTGCGTAAGGTAGTTTTGTACGCTGACGATGCCCAGTTTATTGATTCAGACGAACCCAGAACGTTGACGCTCTTAAGGCCAGGATTGAAAGCACCTTGGATACTGCTCTCACCTGGTTCACGCAGAATAGTTTGAAAATCAATCCTCAAAAACGGAGTTCCTTCTGTTCAAAACCGCGAAGAAGGAAGAGCCCAAGATTTACCATCCGTTTCAGCGACCATGTCTTGGACGGTGCTACTAAGATTTAAGTACTTGGCGTCGTACCTAGACCCTGTACTGACATGGGAGCACCATATATCCATGGTTGTACAGCGTTGTAACAATGTTCTCTGTTGGCATGGCCAAGATACGCCTCTAAATTACCTCGTGACCTCAGGGCTTTTCTTATTGAGACGCTAGGTCTTCCCATTGATGAGGTATTGTGCTTGCGTCTGGGGAGGAGCGTGTGCCAAACAGCGAGATCGGCTTCAAAAGGTCGTACATTTCGCGGTGCGTATTGTTACGAACCCTGAGACAGTACGGACACGTCACGCCAGCGCTGACGAGCTGGGCTGGCGACCTCGTTGATGAAGTATGATCCAGAACTGCGATGTCACGCTACTGAACAGACTTATGAGCAGGGAATACGCCCGCCTGCCTCTAGCTAACTACTCACCTACCGATGTCAGGTGACAGACTGCGTAACACGCTCAGCAGCGGCACCGACTTACAGTACCGCACGCCTGATAAGCAAACCGACTGCAGCGCCGGTCTTTGGTTATAGGGCCCTACAGAACTGGAACAAACCGTACACCGCCCACACCACAAGTCTAATAACTAGGGTTTGATAGTAATATGGGACTACAGATGGCAATGACCTGTTGTCTCGGGCTGTCCCAACTATGAGAAAACGTGTGTTGTTTCCACTGATAAGTGTATACTGTATAGTGTTGTATATTCATGTATTCTGTGATGAACATAGAATAGCCAGTTCTCTGGAAATGTTCAAGAATATATCCTGACTCTCTGAATCAGATTCTGATCACCGAGCATCAGCATGATACCAGAGCATCAGAAGATACAGCCCATCAGATGATACAGAGCATCAGATGATAAGATCATCAGCATGATACAGAGCATCAGCTGATACAGAGCCTATCAATGAAGGACCGAGCACTAGCATGCAACTACAGATCATCACTCGCACATCGATACGCTGCCTCATGCTACAGAATGATACAGAGCATCCAGACTGATACAGACCATCTCACGACACTGATATAGAGCATCCTCATGATACAGAGCATCAGATGACTCATGACATCAGCATGATACAGACCTATCGCATGATACAGACATCAGAATGATAAAGAGCATCAGCATGATACAGAGCATCAGCATGAAACACGAGCCACTTAGCATGATAAGAGCCACCGAAGAAACAGATAGAATGCTACAGAGCATCAGCTGATACAGATCATCAGCATGATAGAGCAACAGCCTGAACAGAGATCCGCCCTGAACAACTACAGCTCGCTGATGTCTGTATCAGAATCAGAGCACTGTCAGAGCAATCAGCATGATAAGAGCTCAGCATGATACAGAGCATCAGCATGATACAGAGCATCAGCATGATACAGAGCATCAGCATGAAACAGAGCATCAGCAAGTACAGAGATCAGCATGATACAGAGCATCACGCGACTGATACAGACGCAACAGCAAGATACAGAGCATCAGCACTGCTACAGAGCAAGATACAGAATCAGATGATACAGCACCACCTCAGCATGACTAAGAGCATCAGCATGATAAGACATCAGCTATGTTACAGACCCATCAGCATGACTACAGAGCATCAGCATGATACAGCCATCAGCATTGATACAGAGCATTAGGCATGATACAGAGCATCAGCATGATACAGATAATGAGAATGATCACAGCGACATCAGCATGATACTGAGCATCAGATGATACAGAGCATCAGCATGACTATAGACCATCAGCATGATACAGCAAGGCACTCATCATGATACAGAGCATCAGCATGATACAGAGCTCATCAACGCATACAGAGCTGATAAAGGCATCACGTGCACTGATACAGGCTCATCATGAATACAGATCATCAGCATTCGCAGCTCCAGACATCGAAGATAGAGCATAGCTGATACAGACCCATCAGCATGCTAACGACACATCCGACTGATAAGACCATAGCATGATAAGAGAATGAGAAAGATACAGACATCAGCATGATACAGAGCATATACATGATACAGAGCAAACTCAGCATGATACAGAGCTCAGCATGATACGAGCATCAGATGATAAGAGCCTAGCCTGACTAAGAGCATCAGAGATACAGATATGAGAATGATACAGAGCAACTCAGCACTGATACAGCGCATCAGCACTGCTACAGAGCATCAGCATGATAACGAGCAGCATGATACAGAGCATGATACAGAGCAGCGCTCAGAAGATATCCGCAGAACAGATAACAGCAAGATCACAAGACTCACGCCAATGATACTAGAGCATCAGCATGATACAGAGCATCAGATGATACACTCAGATGATAAGAGCATCTCGCAGATAGGATCCATATCGCTACGACTCCTCAGCATGACTACAGACCATCCAGCAATGATACAGCAAGCTAGTGCATACAGAGCATCAGATGATACAAGCTCAGCATGATACAGACATCAGATGAAACATGCATCAGATGAACAGACCATCAGCATGATATAGACATCAGATGATACAGAGCATCAGCATGATAAGACACATCAGCATGCTAACAGACCCTCCAGCCTGATCACAGACATCAGCATGAATCACGACATCAGATGATACAGAGCATCAGCAAGATAAGACCATCAGCATGATATGACCATACAGCATGCTAAGAGCATCAGCACTAGATACAGAGACAGCATGATACAAGACCCACTCAGCATGACTAACAGAGCCATCAGTCACTGATACAGGCATCAGCATGATACAGAGCCTGATTACAGGAGCATCGCATGACCTACAGACCACTCAGCACTTAGACTACAAGCATCAGCATGATACAGATCATCAGCATGATATAGACACAGACATGATCACGCCCACTAGCATGATAAGAGATCAGCATGTACAGACATCGATGATACAGAGAACCATCAGCATGATACAGACCATCAGATGATATACGACATCAGCATGATACAGAGCACTCAGCATGATACAGAGCATCAGCATGATATAGACATAGCATGATACAGAGTACTCAGCTGACTACAGAGCCATCAGACACTGATCACAGAGCATTCAGCATGATAAGAGCATGATACAGAGCATCAGCATGATACAGAGCCTCAGATGATAAGACCATCAGCACTGATAACGCTAGCCATCAGCACTGCGATACAGAGCATCAGCATGTACAGAGCATCAGCCTGATACCAGGGCATCAGCATGAAACAGAGCATCAGCATGATACAGAGCCATCAGCATGATACAGAGCATCAGTATGATACAGAGGCATGATACAGAGCATCAGCATTATACAGCGCATCAGCATGGCACAGAGAACTCAACATGATAGAGCATCAGCATGCTAAGAGCATCAGCATGATACTAACCCATCAGACATGTAGCAAGAGATCCGCATGATACAAAGCATCAGCATGATACAGAGCATCAGCATGATACAGACCATCAAGCATAAGAGCATAGATGATACAGCAGTATCAGCATGAACAGCAGCATGATACAGAGCACTCAGCATGCATACAGGCATAACATGATACAGAGCATAGCAGCTACAGAGATCAAGCAATGATACAGAGCATCAGCTGATACAGAGCATCAGCTGATACAAGAGCATCAGCATGATACCAGAGCATACAGATGCATACAGAGCAACAGCATGCTAACAGAGCATCAGATGATACAGAGCCTCAGCATGATACAGAGCATCAGCATGATACAGTAGATCCAGCTATGATAAGCTATCCCAGCATGATACAGAGCATCCGCATGATAAGAGCATCAGCATGATACAGCGCATCAGCCTCTCGATACAGAGCTTCGCATGATACAGAGCAAGCAAGCATACAGAGCATGTCACACCGAGCCTCAGCATTATACAGAGATCAGACTGGCACAGAGAATCAACATGATACAGAGCCTCAGCTGTATAACCCATCAGCATGATACAGAGCAACAGCATGATAAGCAGATCAGCATGATACAGCGCATCAGCCATGATACCAGAGACTGATACAGACCATCAGCATGATACAGAGCATCGCATGATACAGACATCAGCACTGATACTGAGCATCAGCATGATACAGAGCATCAGCATGATACATGAGCATGATACAGAGCATCAGCATGATACAGAGCATCACGCATGAACAGAGCCCTCAGCCATGATACAGAGCCATCAGATGATAACAGAGCAATCAGCCATGATACAGAGCATCGCACTGATACAGAGCATCAGAAGAACGAGACTAGATGAAGAGCATCAGATGATCACAGAGTAACAGCATGATACAGAGTATCAGCATGATACAGGCGCATCATCATGATACAGAGACACTCATGATACAGACATGGCACCAAACCACTTTGACACTGACACACTTTGGTCACAACACTGTTTATATGGGCCGAAAATGAGAGCTTGGAATCCATATAGACTCCAAGTCCGAACTTCTGATCACACGCTTGCAGGGGAGAATGTCTGTACAGTAGATGTGAACGGACAGGTGTTTGTTTGAGTGATTGTGAACACAGCACACTTCTGAGGGTGTGAGAGAGTTTCCCAGTCGCAGACATTTACAGAGATTGGAACAGAGATCAGCTTGCAGAAGCGCACAGTCAGCAGTAGAGGATATTAGCGGTCGATTTTGATGTTGCATACAATGCTGCATGTGGATGCCACCAACCATCGGTAAAATACATTAATAAACATAGCAAAAGTAAGGGGGAAGACGGGCCCTTCAGGAACTCCTGACTTAACCTTTGACCCCATCAGAAGTCTATTAGTTACAATCACTCTCTTAGCCTTCTGTCTAGAAGGTATGACGACTCAAACCAACTCACAAAACTTGAGCCATGGATGCTGTAAGACTCAGACAGTCTTGTACACAACGTACATATGGTTTACGTTTGGAATGATGCAGAAAATAACTAGATTGTGTCGATGGCACCGTCGGACAACGCGCTCAAGCCTTATCGAAGGTAAGAAAGTTAGGTTGTTAGTAGCAGGATCGGCACAGGACACGAACATCTACTGTGTTGAGCGGGGTATAAGTACCGGATAAGTGTGTCATGACTAAGTAATATCAACCAGTTTATTATGACTTTGCCAAATAGCAGAAGCAAGCTGAACAGTGATACAATTTGGAGGGTTTTTTATGCTCACCGCTCTTTTGCTTCATCTAATTGCATTGCACTCACTGAACAAAGTATAAACAAAAAGAAGGCTCGAGGATGTTCATCAGCAGTCAAGCGAACAAGATCAGAAAAATAGATTGATCAATAAATAGATCAAAATGGCAGAGCGCTTCGAGCGATGCCATAAAAGGGCATTGATCTAAATTTATATACATTTTGGTACATTCTCACTTTCAACCATGCCAGCCAACTAACCACAGAAGAAGGCTCTAACAACAAATATTAGTCTTCCAAGATGAAGAGCATGAATAACTAACATACTTAATGTCTTGGAGCTGCACTATCTCTTACAATTTAGTACTTAGCTACTGCAGCCTGAGCCTTTTGAATGGCACACGCATTTCCCAAGGTTAGCCTCATGATCAAGGACCAGCGCTAAAGCAGAGTCTTGATGTGATGAGCCTGACCCCTACCTCACATCAATCTGGAAAATCCAGGCAGCATGCAGACTTTAGAGCACAAAGTTTGATGTGTCTGACATACCCTGGACACGGCTTCGCCCTCCTGACGTCACCTGACCTGAGTGTGACCACAGCACTGGATGCAGCAATCCCAGTCAGGGGCAAATAGTGAGCGCCAAAGCGACTAGAACGCTGCTACCACACCAGGTGAAGTCAACAGCCCTGCTGCTCCTCCCGACAGAGCTACTATTGGCTTATTGGAAGCCAAATAAATCATTTGGAATAGCAGCTGCTTGTGCAATCTGCAATATGGATTAGCAGCTGGTTGGCAATCTAAACATGGATTGCTGCCAGAAATTGATGCTGTACAAATAAATATACCAGATTGCAGAGCTGAATGAATGAAAGCAAAAGAAACTTTTCATGGTTTGCTTTTCATGTTCTGAGAAGTTTAATGCTTTCTCCTTGGCACTTGTGGTTTAACCTGAATTAATCTATTTATTTCACTTTGTGAGGCCTATCGATGCAAGCAACGGCTATTAATGACTAGGATTCAACACCAGCTATATTATTGGGCTTGGGTGACGCAACACTATACATCATGTAGGTACACATCACAGAACACAAGAACACATCAAACACAAATTATTATACAACTGATTGCAGAGTAAATAATCATTGGTAACTCTGATATTGCATTATTAAGTTAGGTCTGCAAGCATAGCCCTAATATGGGCATAAACGATATATTTATTGACCGACTCATTCTTGTATCTGTTCCCTCAGTTCGCCCAACCTTGAACTGAGATGAGATCAAGATGCGACTGTGAGCATCAACTTCACGTAGTAATATCGTGGCCTTGCGGTGCTCTGGACTGCTGTCTCAACAAGTTGAACAAAAAACAGCCTCAAATTGCAATGATCGCTTCTCCCTTCACCTTAACTCCCTTAGCTCCCTCGCTACGCGCTTGCTCTCACTACAAAGGCAATATGAGGACTGGGCAATGGAAGTCGCTCTCAACTCCACGGCCTTCGATACCGCAGAAAAGCAATGCACACAATACCACCCCAACGGTAAGCACCACCCAGGGCAAGGCTGTATAAACACCCAGGGTAATAGAACAGCGGGCTAGAACAGAAAGGAATGTAACACCAAATTAAATAGACAAAATATAACTTGTATCGTAATTGTTTGTCTATTATACAATTAGAAGTATCGCTTGCTATCCAATAACTCTTGTATTCTCCATAGATATATCTTTATTCTACTTGAATTAAACTAAGCAAATATCAGAAGTAGTTAGTCGAAGTAGTGTATATATCAGTACATGTAGTAGTATTTGGAAGGTCATATCTAAACTCTCTACTCCCGAAGTAGTAGTCGACGTAGTGTACATACATTTCAAGTACACTGTACTTCTTCAGTCACCTTTCTGGTGGTCTTAGACGCTAGTATTATGGACAGCGGTCAGCGGTCGCTTCCGACATTCTTTAACCCCACATCTCATCTACCCTCCTTTACGCCAGAATATCGAAAAATGATAAATACAAACGTTGAAGCTAAGATTTAGATTTCTATTCTATTTTTAATTAGTCCGAATGTTTATAATGGATGGATCTTCCGAGGTCAGGCCCGCGCTAAGCATAGCTTGTCTACGAGGCCCTGACTCCCACACCCGATCAGCAAATTCTCTGGCTCCACAGAATTTAGAAGCGAAAGGTTTCACGCTGCTCGACATACCTGGACACGGTCCGTCCCGCCATCCTGACGTCACCTGACCATGAGTGCGACCCGCTGCCTACCGGCACAGGCCATCCAGTCAGGGGCAAATAGCGACGCGCCGAAGCGACTCGAACCCGGGCAGCCACTACCCAGTACCGGCACGGGTGAGGTCAGAAGTCCTGCGCCTCTCCCCAACTGAGCTACATGGGCGGACCTAAAGGCTTGTAGCCTATCTGTTCCAGAAGTAAGATTTAAACTATGTCACCATAGGTCACGAGCCAGCCTCGTAGAAACTCATCGATTTAACCTGGGAACCCTGTGGTGTAGTAGGGTTATCAGCCCCACACGCACGAGTGCTGCCAACTTCAATGGTGGGCTGGCACCACCCCATATTTTATCCTACACTAGCCATGGTGCACTGTGACGAAACTAAAGTGTATCTCAAGGAAAACAGTAGTTAACAATACAAGCCCATCATAACACCCAAATTAAGTGTTTACATCCTGTGTGAATTCTGTCAGACCAATAGGCCCAAGAGTTGGTGTTCTTTCGTACTGAACAAAATCTCAAAACTATATACTAACACTCAAACCTTAGCAACTAACATTTACCTTAAACGCTTATTGCTCCCTAGTTTTCGAATTAACTCGCAATAACTGTGCGCTCGCTGCCTTTTCGATGCGTTGTATAACCTGCGCGGTAGGTAATCTTGAAGTGTATATCTATATTAGCCTTGGTTAACTAATGATTATCTCTCATCACTCTATTCCGCCTCCAACTCTTCAACCTATGATCTCGCCCATCACAGCGAATATCTCTAAACTCACTGATACTTAGGATCCCCAACAGGATCCACTGCACAAGTAGAACTGATACCCAATAATCTTTCTCAAATGACAACTCTTCTCAAACTAATTCAATGTACATCTGTTGTGTGAGGAATACAATTCAAGCAAAAATTACCATAAAACAAGTCGCCTCTAAGGCCTCAAGCGCACCACGCTGCTAGTCAAACAATCAAACAATTGGGAACACAATGATTGTATCAACATGTTCACTGATGTGGACTTTTAACTTTGAAAATGCTGGACTCTTCCCATCAAAATACTGGAATTTGCATGTGTTGTAATGACAATGACAGAGTATATAATCTGATACACATAACATGATAAAAGCATGAAAAGTCATGCATATGGCGTGGCCGCAATTGGAACTTTGCCATAACTGCGGCCTGTTCCCTGTGGCACCCTCTAACCCTCCAGTTGCACCAGATGTAACCTATTGCACAGACAGTTGCAAGTTGGAGCAGTTGGAGGATAGAGGTTGCCACATGAACAGGCCTGAGAGTATCACACACCAATCTCAACACTACCACTGTGCCTACCTGGGTGTTGGTGTCCGAGGTTGAACCTGTCATCAGTGATTGTATTTACACATAATAGCTACATATTGTTAAACAACAACCTCGTTAATTTGTACAACAGTTTGAAAAACACCCAAGATCCTGCTGATCCTGCTGCAGAAACTGCAGACAGGTCAGGATGCCTCTTCCTGCCGCCTTAGCTGCCAAGACTTGCAAGAGAGGCACTTATAACCCCTGATAAATCAAAGGAATCTGGTAAGCATTTTTTCTCCTTATGATGGATGAGCTCTATTGATCAAGACATCCCTCTCTCAGTCTGTAACTTTGACAATCTTCTTAAGCATCTATTGTTAGAAATGTGATTTGTGGCTGCATATCAGAAGGCACAGCACCCCTTTGGATACTTCATTTTTGTATTACTTCTTAGGGACAATTTTGCATTAATTTATGAATCAAATGAAACATGTTTGCCTTCTTCTAAACTGCAGAATATAATTTAGAAGCTGATGAACGTCACAGTTTCGGAAGCGTGTGTCAGTCCTATGATGTGATGTGTCGTCCTATATCAGTTCGGGCCGCTCGCGCCGCACTCACAGGCGACCCCCGGCGCTCCGCAGTGTTTGTGTTCTACTCGCGGAATTAAAACGCTAGTCCTCGTGAAATTAGTGTCTACGTGTCTCATCATCATCAGCTTCACCATTGTGCAACGCCGCAAGTAACTGTGAGTTGTGTATATCATTCAAAAACTACGTTCCAAAGATTTATATTTCGAAAGCTGTGTTAACTGCGTCAAGCCGTCTCAACTGCAGTTCT